>WBNQ01031289.1:0-11232 GCA_013401375.1 Spizella passerina | reverse complement strand
TATAGCATTCAATATTCTTTACCTTTCATGAAGTTCCAAGAGTTTTTGGTACACATCTGCTAAGTCTCCTTTGACATCTGTTTGGTTGGGTTTCTCATACAAATTTGCTAATCCCTTAAGAAAAAAAACCAACAAAAAAAAGTAAAGGAAGCAAGATTTTATGACAACGCTTATATTTTATGAGAATGCTACCTGTTCTGTATACAAAAAATATTCCATTGCCTTCAACAGGGTCAAGTGTAAAGGTAGTAATCACTGTGCAGAATTCTGCACAGCCCACTCAATCTACTTATTTTAAGTGGAAAGCTTTCTTCACCTTCTTTACTAATAACAATTTTTTGAAACTTATATCGATTGCTTGATCTGGTCTGCACAAAAGACAATATAAAACTTCACTAGGCCTTATAACCATATATATATGTATATGTAATATGCAAAATATATAACAACATATATACACACCCAAGTATTGTATCAAGAAAGCCAGAACCTAATACCAAAAGTGATGAAATTTCAACATACACTGAATTCAAGCCCCAACAGTTATACTTTAAAATAGCATTTATACTGAAAATACTAAGAACGTATTATCTTAGAAAAACATTGATGGTTGATATCAGCAACAGATATATAATATGAAACCTTATGTTTCATGAATTAATACATAACAAAATTGTAGGTTGTAAATCTACATTGCAATAGGTTCTAATGCACACGCCACACAGCTATTTTAAATGTAAACTTTTTGATTTCAAGCAACAACAACATTCATTAACAATCCACTTGATGCTGAAAGCTGGAAAAATACATTATCAGATAAATTGTTTTCTATCCATAAGAGAAGAACTGTCAGGTGTTTATTGAGCTACAAGCATAGAAAATTTTGGACAAATTTACTGTATTTGCTTCAATTAGCGTTCTCCCTTGCATGTCTCACCGCTGTGTAGTCTACATAAGAAATACAAACTCAGATATACTGAAAATAAAGTTCACCATGATTTTACATTGGACACACAACTAACAGGAACCCCATCTACTCCAAAGCTTCTCTGGAACTTAAGGGCCTCAAGAAAACAAGATACAAGTCTTAACTCTGCTTTATTCCCATATTTAACTCCATAGTGATACTTTTGAGGGAAACAAAAATTGGATATTCACATACCTGCCATGCCAGTAACTGGTTTGGTTCAAGTTCAATAGCCTTCTTGTATGCTCCTTTGGCCTGATCAGGCTGCTCTAACTCAGCAGCTGCCAGGCCAATGAATACCCAAGCATTGTAGTTATTTTTTTCCTGCTTCAAGACTGCCTAAATCACACAATTTTAAGTAAAAAAATGATTAAAGAAATGATTAAAGATTAATCTGATTAAAGAAATGTAACTTACACATCCATGTACTGAGTTTTATCACTACAGTTTGGTGAATTTTTTTATACAGCAATATTAGGAGTTAAGTAATTTTAAGGAAGATGCTGAGATTAGTAACTACAGTTTCTTATACTAGAGGATGCTTCACACCTGATGTGTTGAGTTAGTGCTGCAGCCCAGCAATTAAAGCACTCCTAGGAAGTCTGGATTAGAAATGGATTTTTATCTCTATCATTCTAGACTTAATACTCTTATCGCCACACGTAAGCAAATGCAAAAGGAAAGGGAATAAAAGTTTACATGGGGGAAACTAACACAAACAATCAATTAAGTTAATTCTGAAAATCCATCTCACCTATCACATCAATATGGTACTTTACACTCCGCACTCTTAATTATACAGCTGTGGAGGTATGGGAAAAAAAACAAAATGTGCAAAAAGCCCCAAACTTGCCTTCCAAGTATAAAATTAATTACCTTGCAATGTTTTAAGGCCTCCTTGTACTGTTTATTTCTTATTGCATCTCTAGCACTCTTTAATGCTGCCTTCACCTCCTTATTTGACATTGTGGCTGCTAAATACAAAGGACATATCATCAGTTCTTGTAAAAACAGATATTCTGACACATACAAAATGTTTATACCTTTATTGGGGTTATTTTAAACAGAGAAATTTAGCGCAGTATGCCAAAATGCATACAGCACCAGAAACTGATGAAAAAGATGGCATAGTTAAAACTACTCACATTTAGCTCTAATGCAGGATTCAGTCATTATTCCAAAGAGTTACATGATACAAAGTAGCTATCCAAGAATGAAACTTTTTGTACAGGTTAAGATAAATTTAAGGAAGAGGTGTTTTGACAGCCTGTAGTTAGGCTACACATAGCAGATCCTTTTTTAAAAGAAACTAAGCAGTGAACCGTGTTTAAGAACCCTATGGCCCGAGAAACGTGTTCCAGAGGCTGCTAAGAATCGGGGTTTTCTCTGTGAGCGTTCTACAGCAGCACCGCGGCTATCTGTCACACCTCGGTGCGGCCAGCCCTTCACACACATAGCAGATTCTGCCTCTGACTACTGCCATGAATCAAAAAAGAAAGCATGTAAGAACACAGCAAAGAGGCATTCAGGCTTTTTAACACAATCTTGAAATGTTTTGGTGTATGTTGTACATCAAAATGAACTTTAGAAACACCACAGTCAAAGCTGCCGAGACAGGATGAGACTGAGAAACAACACTACTGCTGCCGGGACTCAAAAAGATGAAAAACGCAACCAGCTGAAGAGCAAATAAACTTTTTAGGAGCTGCAAAGCAAAATAAAGGAATGGTTGGACATAGGACGACATCGAATTTCAATAATTCCCTCAGAACCTATAAGGAAATCTGTAGGACTTGAGTCGCTCAGCAGATCCTGGAGATAAATTTGCTTCCTACGAGGGAACAGATGCTTCGGCCGTCACAAACGCACCCCACTGCGGGCACTGTCCAGCCTGAGCTGCACAGTCACCTACAGGCAAAACCTGGGCACCGGGGAGGCCGTCCAGCCCGGCCTGCGGGTGGGGCCCGGGGCCGCGAAACGCCTGGGGAGGCAATCCACGCCTGCAGCCACCCACCCAGGGAAAGCCACTGCGGACCGAGCCCCGAGCGCGGCCCCCAGGGCGGACCGAGCTCGGCCCACAGGGCGCGCCGCCGCCCGCCGCCCGCCGCGGTCGCACCTGCAGCCGCCGCCGCGTCCGCCACCTCAGCCGCCAGCAAGGCGCCTGCGCACTGCGACGCGGGACAGTGACACGTCGCGGCAGCCGCCATTTTCTCTTGGGGCACCGTGGGAGATGTAGTTCCCGTTTCCCGGGGCACGCTGGGAATTGTAGGTCGCCCGACTGGGCATCGTGGGAGTTGTAGGCCGGAGTGAGAGGGTAGCGTGCGGTGGGGTCAAATCT
Source organism: Spizella passerina (assembly GCA_013401375.1). Lineage (NCBI taxonomy): Eukaryota > Metazoa > Chordata > Aves > Passeriformes > Passerellidae > Spizella > Spizella passerina. The sequence continues at coordinate 7,927 of WBNQ01031289.1, read as the reverse complement.
TTCGCTGTGGCCAGAGCCCCGGAATCTGCTTTCGGAGCTACTGCTCCTCGGTTAGAGAGGTGGGGGCCACGGTGGCGGGGCGATGCGAGACTGCGGGGCGCTGCGAGATGGCGGGCGGCTGGGGCTAGCCGGCGTGGCGCTGCTCCTCATGGCCGCTGGGGCGGGAGCAAGGCCGCGGCCCGCCGTCCCCGGGGAACAGCTCCGATCTAACGTGGTGTTGGTGGCCTGCGACTCCTTGGTGAGTGATCGGGGCGTGGAAGGACACCCTGACAGGTAAGGGCGGGGTGGGGGGAATCCTCGGCGGTGGCCTGGACGGAACTAGCGAGGATCAGACAAGGCGGCCGTACGGATGCATTTACCTACGCCAGAGGCACGCGCATGCGCAAGCGCGAGTTGACTGCGTGGGGCGCCCGCGGCTCGGCAGGGGCGGCAGCAGCAGCTGGGGCGGCAGGGGCTGCAGTAGCGGCGACAGGGGCTGCAACAGCAGCAGCAGCAGCAGCAGTAGCGGCGGGCCCGCCGTGCGACGAGACAGCCGCACCCCGACTGTTCACCCCAGTGTTCCGACCCAAACGCGGCCCGCTTCCCAGAAGGGTGCTGCGCCTTGCTCGCATCAGGGCCTTCGCGGCAGCCGAAAACCTCTGCGCGGGTGGTCTGGGGCCATAGAGCTTGTCGCCCGGGAGGGGGGCGTGCCAGCAGGACGCCGTGGCAGGGCAGCTGCCCCTGGAGCACGGCTGGTGTGTACAGGCCATGCTCTTCGGTTCGCTTGACAAGCCTAATGGCGAGCAAGGTCACTAAACCATGTTACCCTTCCCATTGTAAGTCCAATGGCTGTTAAGTCTCCACACCAAATGGGATAGCGAATTTCTAGAATCACAGATGAAATTGCTGACTTACTAAGCACCAAATACTGGTTTATTGAGGCTCTTATAAGGTATAACAACGCAGTAAACTGCTAGAGATACACTGTCAGGCGTGTATCACTAGCAGTAGTCATGTAGCGGCTTCATCACAGTGATTTATTAATATATTTGGTTTACCCTTCAGACAAAGAAAGTTTCCCACTCACAAATAGTAATCCTTGCGTGTATCTTCAGAGTTTTCTCACTGTACCCACTAGCACACTAAAAATGCTTTGGTGTGTTTTACTCCGGGGAGCCTTGGTTTCTCTAACTCACCTGAACTCACCTTGTTGTAGAATCAAACATAAACTCCGTAGTGTTAAGATCCAGGTGCTTTCACATGTCATCACTTCTCTTTAACTCTGAGGAAGTTTGATCCCTAGCCTTCTTGGGCTTCCCTCCTTGACTGCACAGATAAAAGCAGTTTGCTTCTTGTCTGCTGCCTGTTTTTCTTGGGGTGATTTTTTCCTAAATGTTTGGTAAACATGTATGCTCTTTTTTCAAACCCTGTCTTTAAACACATTCATTGTGATTTCAAAGACAAAGAAATAGCTTCTTCTTTATTTATGTAATAGCTCCTTATTGACTTTCCTTCCTTTGACTTATTCTCTGTTAGTTTATTTTCAGTAAATAGTCTTTCTTAATATTTCAAAATAATATGTGGGGTTTTTCCCCAAATTTTCAGCTTTTAATAGAAGTCTATTTACCAATAGTTAAAAAGACAGTATTTAAGATCGTGAGGGTTAGTCAATGTCCATTTTATATCCAGATGCTAGCAGAGGCTGCAGACAAACCTTATGTGAGCTTTTATATATCTCCTTTAAGCAGGAAGATTCTTGTGGAATTCTTATGGAAACACTTAAGAACAAGGTGCTGTTTTTGAAAAGTGTTTTTGAAAATCTTTGCATAGTGCATACAAAGAAGAGTAAAAGAAATGTATTGTGTAAGCTTTTTTTCTGAGATTGATTTGAAGGTAGAAATAGATGAACCGTTTCGATTACATCTCTAGTAGACAATAGGAAGGATGGGGTACTGTTGGAACTAGCAGTTTTTGTGGAAAAAAGCTGAAGTCCTGCAAGCTGTTAAAAGGTCTGGGTTTTTATTAGAAAGTGTGCCTGCTTTTGTTGTGGGTCACACTGCCTATGAACGAATTACAGCTATTTTGCCAAGTGGGACAAGAATCTTCTTCACAGTGATGCTGGATTGTGTTTGGCCTGCAGAACAGTGACCTCTTGCTTGAACAGCCAGCTTTCTGCTGCTGTGTCACACCAGGCATTGTACTTTTCCAGGGATTTCCTGCTGAAATGTACTAGTAGGCAATTCAGCTCCTGAATTGCTACTTGAAATTTACCGTGTGATGGATGACAGGCTTTGCTTGCAATGCAGCTCAAGTTTCTGGATGAAAGGTGCTTGTTTGTGTTAAAGTAATTTTATTTCCTTAGGTATTTCAAAACCTGGAAATCCTACACAGTTCTTAGGGGATGGATTTCCTGAAATAGTTGTTGAGCTTCCACCTTCTCAGCCAATTCATGACACTTACTACTTTCACTGAGTACCCTATCATCTGTAGAAACAACAATCATGTTACAGTACCCTAACTGTACTGTGACACCAAGAATATGGAGTTATTTTGCTGCTGTGTCATTGAATATGGTATCACAGTATCAAGGTAAGGAACTCTTGTCTCCAGCTGTTCAAACAAGGCTTTGTTGGAGAAATTTAATAGTGTGTTGTTGACAGGACTGCACAGCAGTTGAGTACTTTTGTCATGGTTTAGGAATAGTATTCTCTAATTTAGTGTTCCCACTGAAGTCACTTCAAACCATGTGCCGCTTGCTCGCTTCTCTGTCCCCCTCCCATTCTTCTGCGGCAGGCTGGAGCAGAAAATTGGAGACACAGCAGATAAAAGTCATGGATTGGAGTCAGAAAGATTTACTAGAAACAGCAGAACTAGAACAATTTACTAGAACAGTAACAGCAATAATATTAATAACAAAAATGTACAAGAGAGGTGAGCAATTCATAGTTGAATGCTCACCGCTATGCTATGCAGAGCCCAACAGTGCCTGTTGGCTGCCACACTGCTCTGACCTGGAAAGGACTCCTTTCCCTGTTCATGGAAAATGACATGTGGTACACAATAACTGCCATGTCTTAGTCTTGTCCCCTCCTGGCTACTGCAAAAATGAACCCTATCCTGGTTGGAACCAGGACCACTTTTTAAGGAGCGCTTTCAGTCCAAAGTTCTGTTCAAGTTCTTGTTGTGTATTACAGCTTTATTTCCAGTTTGTCCTACTGAGTGCTTGATCAAGATGCCATTTGTAGTAGTATACAAGATTAGGTGATTGCTCATTTAGCATGTTCTGAAATGAGCTGAGTTCAGAGGCTGGGATGCTGCAGTTAGCTCTACTGGTGCCAAATGAAGTGACTCTCTACAATGCTAGGTTATCCAAGAGTATTTCTACCCGAAACCGAATGCTGGGAATTACATTCTTCTGCAGTTAAAACTGCAGATGCACTGCCGCCTGTCTGTTCACTGAAGAGCCAGTCAGGCTGGGGCTGTGTTGGCACATCTTATTCAACCAAGGAAGGGAATGAAAGTGACAGATAAAACACAGTGACGTGAAATATGCATGAAACCTGGTTTCATGTGATGATAATCTTTTACTGTAAAATTACCTACTCAAAATGTTTAATCTTTTTTAAGTTACTGATTGAAAAATCTGTCTAAACAAATAGGTTATTAAAATGAAATAAGCATTATGAAAGCATCAAAATTAGCATTATGGAAGTATCAAAAGGGAACCATTGTGGGTGGGATTTCTGTGGGAGAATAGCATTTCTTTAGCTTTCTGATCCCTTTTCCAGTCCATAGTTTCAAATAAGTTCACAGAGAAGTATGGATATGGTATGGATAATACCATATCCATACCAACATATCTTTACAAAGGATGAGGAATCAATGATGATTTCGCAGAAATATGTGCTAGTGCACACATCTACATTGGGATCCAGCCTTACTCCTTTTTATTGTTCACCGCACCTATTCCTATTGAATGTGTCATGGTACAGCCTCCCCCCTGAAGAACTGGAGCTTGGAATATGTATAGTGATGCAGTGGAATAAATTTTACTATAAAGAAGCCTGGTTATTATTTCCATTGCACTTTTTCAAAAGTGATCCTTTTTATATTGTTCTACTTGGAGCTTCTCAACACTATTTTCCAAATCTGCATAGAATTGGCAGCATTTGAGCAACACCAGTCCATGGTAACAAATATATGAATTAATGAAGCCGATAATTTGCATTAATGCTGTTTATGTGTTACTTTTGTTTCATTGCAGGATGGACGCTTGACATTTTTGCCAGGAAATCAGACTGTGGATTTACCTTCCATAAATTTTATGAAAAGACATGGCACTGTCTTTCTCAATGCCTACACCAATTCTCCAATTTGTTGTCCTTCCCGTGCAGGTAAAACCAAGCAAAACACCAGATAAATGCTTGCATATGTCAATTTAAATATGTGGTAATGATGGGAAATTTGAAATTATTTATTGGGGAGGGATTTGTTTTGTTTTTCAATAAGATCCTTTTTTTTTCAGCTTGTATTTGATTCTTATGGTATTCTTCTCTTTCATTTGTTTATCTCTTCTGTTCTTATGTTTCTTCCTTTGTTCTTCTGTTTCTCATTTTTTTCAATTAAGTGTAAGCTCCCACATCTTTTTACGAACTCCACTGAAGCTTCAGATTTTAAAAAATCTTCAGGATTTGTAGAGAAATCATCGATTTGTTCTGCTGCGGTGCTGAAACTACACTCAGAACTACTCTCTCTTCCTAGTACAAAGTTAATAAATATCTTTCCTGTATTTAGCAAAGAGTGATAAAAAATAATAGCTGAATAAAGTGGTAGCAGTTTCCACTGTCTTCTAGATACATGATGCATCTTTCAGTAGCTTTAATTGAATACTTCCATGTTTTTACCTAATGTAATTCTTGCTCTGTGTTCAATTTCACACTTGAAGAATTTGCTTGGAAGATAGAAGGAAACTATATTCCTTAATCAAAGATTACATCTTAAAACACTTCTACCTCTTTCATTTGTTGCAAAGACCCTTCTTAATCTGTATAAAATCTAAATACTCCTTGATCTAGCTATGGAAAGGTCCCCCTTCCTCTCAAAGCATACACTGAAAGAAGCAGCCGACAAAGGCAGTCATATATAGTGTTACATTTTTAATATTCTCTTATTGATTACCCAGTCCCCATTTCTTTTTCTCATGATCACATTTTAAGTGGGTGACGTTATGTGAACAAGCAGTCAGCCTTCCTTTCCTTTTCTTGATGCTTGAGTCTTTCAGCCATTTTTTATTGCTAAAAACAATACTTAATGTTATTTAATTTTAAGAAGTTTGTGCAAATGGCAGGTTAGTACTCCTGTGAGAAAGAAGGTGCATAGGGAATTAAACAATTCATCACTTGTGTGTAGTGTTGTAGGTAGCTGTGACTACTGAGCTCATATGTGGGGCTCTGAACCAGCAGGACATCTTTTGCATAGCCAGGAACTTGGATACCTGCAAGGAGCTGAGGGTACATCTGTTGTGGAGGTGTCAGGGATGATACCAGAAGAGATGTAGTGGGAAAGAGGGCTTTGGGGTGGGGAAAGGACTGGTATTGCCATATGGGGTTGATGCACTTTGCTTACAGGATATTTCTATTGCTCATGAAATGACTTAGTTCTGTTTTGGAACTACCTTTAACTCTAAATTAGCACTGGGAAGAGTGAATGATTCTTTATAAGCTGCAAAGAAATAGGAATTCACTTCTAAAATCTTCCCTCATAGTTCCTTTGCAACTCTTGCCTTGGTTTCCTTTCTTCTTGGAATCTTCTTTAATATTCTCACTTTGTTTCTGCAAGTGGTAGTGAAGTAGATTACCTAAAAAGAATAAAATTGAGGGCATATTGTATTTATGAGAATACTGTATTCTCTCCACAGATATACTTAACTTTAAACTCGCATTAAATTTAACTGTAATAAGGGTAACTAACATTCTGAAACACATGTAAATACAGGATTGTTTAATCAGGATCTGTACTACCATGCCATTTTCTTTCAGAAATCAAGAAGAATATTTTCTGATCTAATTACAACTTGATTTAATGATTGCATAGCGCCTGGAAAGATAGGACCTTCTTCTGCAATTCTGGAGATAATTTGAGTAAATTTTGATACTTGTATTGATTATGAAATAAGATTTGGCAGAGTAATACTTTGTATTCCTTGTTCTATTGTATCACAGTCTGGACTTTTTACATCAGTAATAATGAGAAGATTAATCCCTTCCCAACCTTATAGTTGGGGAGTACTAATCACTCATCATTTTTTTCCCCAGCTATGTGGAGTGGTCTTTTCACTCATATAACAGAATCTTGGAATAACTTCAAAGGTCTAGATCCAGATTATGTAACATGGATGGATCTCATGGAGAAGCATGGCTACCATACGCAGAAGTTTGGGAAATTGGACTTTACTTCTGGACATCATTCAGTAAGGTAATCAGGTAGATTGTCCTGCTGTGAAATAGGCAGCAGTGAACAAATCATGTAGTGTGCTGTCACGTGGTTTCAGTCTCCAGGTGAAATGATAGTAACTTTAACTTAAAAGAAACTGTGTTGGGTGCCTAGCAGAGATCTGTCCTGCAACTTCATGGAGAAGCAAGCCTATCTCTTGCAGCTGTACTTTGGCTTTTACCTGTAGTTGAAAGGCAATACAGAAACTGGTTTGCCCAACATGAATGGTTATTTTCTAACACTGGTATTATTGCTCCTTAAGTGAAATTCATAAACTGTTTTTGCCTTGCCTTAAGACTTCCTGACTTCTTGGTAATACTAACAGTGTAGGAAAAGCAGAACAAAACCCCCTACCTATAATTATTAAACATTAAGCCTACTGTTACAAAATGTCTGCGGTTTTGAGGGGTTTTTTTGAAGGCCATAAGTGTTCAAAGACTTGTGCTGTTGTGGTGGGTTGACCCCAGATGGACACACCAGGGCCACCATGATAGAACAAACTGTTCTGTGACTCCACCTCCTCCAGTGAGCAGAAAGGAGAAAAAACAATGACTCAGTGGTGAAGATAAGGACTGAGAGAGATCACTCAGGTACACAACAAAACAGACTTAATTTAGGAAAATTAATTTCTTGTATTGCTAATTAGAAGCCAGAGTAAGGCAATGAGAAGTAAACCCAAATCGTAAAACACTTTTCTACCACCCTTCTACCCAGGCTTAACTTCCAANACACTTCTACCTCTTTCATTTGTTGCAAAGACCCTTCTTAATCTGTATAAAATCTAAATACTCCTTGATCTAGCTATGGAAAGGTCCCCCTTCCTCTCAAAGCATACACTGAAAGAAGCAGCCGACAAAGGCAGTCATATATAGTGTTACATTTTTAATATTCTCTTATTGATTACCCAGTCCCCATTTCTTTTTCTCATGATCACATTTTAAGTGGGTGACGTTATGTGAACAAGCAGTCAGCCTTCCTTTCCTTTTCTTGATGCTTGAGTCTTTCAGCCATTTTTTATTGCTAAAAACAATACTTAATGTTATTTAATTTTAAGAAGTTTGTGCAAATGGCAGGTTAGTACTCCTGTGAGAAAGAAGGTGCATAGGGAATTAAACAATTCATCACTTGTGTGTAGTGTTGTAGGTAGCTGTGACTACTGAGCTCATATGTGGGGCTCTGAACCAGCAGGACATCTTTTGCATAGCCAGGAACTTGGATACCTGCAAGGAGCTGAGGGTACATCTGTTGTGGAGGTGTCAGGGATGATACCAGAAGAGATGTAGTGGGAAAGAGGGCTTTGGGGTGGGGAAAGGACTGGTATTGCCATATGGGGTTGATGCACTTTGCTTACAGGATATTTCTATTGCTCGTGAAATGACTTAGTTCTGTTTTGGAACTACCTTTAACTCTAAATTAGCACTGGGAAGAGTGAATGATTCTTTATAAGCTGCAAAGA
>WBNQ01031287.1:9883-22492 GCA_013401375.1 Spizella passerina | reverse complement strand
CCAGCACCTCTAAAGCAGCATTTCCTGGTTGAGTGAGAAAGCTCTCTGTTAAAGAATAAACTTAACAAAAGACAGATTAAAAACTGTCTGTATCTTACTGAAAAACCCAGATTCCTAATTTCTGCATGCTCTGGCTGTCCTGAGGCACAACATGTAAATCCACACACACCAGCACAGTCTGAGGGCTGAAATCCTACACCCACCAGTTTGTCTGAGGGAGGAAAAGTTATCAGATTAAAGATCAGCAAGATTTAAGGACTGCTAGAGCATTTATCACAGTAGTTTTTGCACTCATCTGCTTTATGTACTCAAGCAAGATTTACTTGGAGTTGTCACTATTTGGGCTCTGAGGAGGAAACATGCTGACTCCTTCTCCTTTCTCATCCACTGAGACATCTGAGCCTGTGCCTAAATTTACCCAAGAGAAGGGGCTCATTGAAGCTGGTACAAATATTCTTATATTTAAATGTAGGGATGTGTTTTAAATATCTTGTGAAATTGAAGCCTGGGCACAGTAACCCAAAATAATTCCATGTTTCTAAGCTTGTCCCCAGCCCTGCTCCTTTCAGAGCTTCTTTCACATTACTAAAAATGTTTGCACACTTAAGTTTTCCATTTGGGGTGGATAAATTTTCCATTTGGTGTCAGTTTTACCAGCAGCAGCAGCCACCCAAACAATTCAAATACTGCCAGGGACATGGAAAACCAGTATTGGATCAGGTGCTTGGGTTGCATCAGAAATTTATGTATTACTTTTATCTAACCTTAAACTATGCAATATCCAAGCATTGCTTCCTTTAGATCATAGAACCAAGGAATATTCTGAGTTGGAATGGACCCACAAGGATCATCCAGTCCAACTCCTGGCCCTGCACAGAATAACCCAAATAATCTCACCCTGTGCTTGACAGCATTCTCCAAGTGTTCCTTGAGCTCTGTCAGGTTTGGTGCTGTGACACTGCCCTGGGGAGCCTGTTCAGTGCCCAATCACCCTCTGAGTGAGAAACTTTTTCCTCATATTCAAGTCCAAACCTTTCCCTAATATCCAAAAATCTTGATCCTAATATCCAGATTTTTCATTTGCCATGTGAAAATTAATTATGATAGTTCAACTCCCATTACATCAAACACTTTTTGGAAAAAAAACATAATCCAAGATGGTCTTTCTCTTAACAAAGACACCCAGCAGGCTGAAGAAATAGCTGTAAAATAACAGAAGCAGCACAACACCTGTCCTGCATCCATCCAAGTTTGTGCCATGTTTCTGGTGGTGGCCACAGCACAGAGAAAATCCAACCTGTGACAACTGTCTTGCATTTCCTGAAAACCACATATGAATTCCCAGCTAACTTCTTCATGTGAGCACTGCCTTTCCAAGCCATCTCAGAGCTTACAAAATGCTCTCACAGAGAGGAATGGGCAAGGAACTTTTTCAAGGCTTTGCAAGAGGACCAGCCCTGGAAACCCAGATTGGTTCTTCTCTGCTTCTGTTTAGGAGCAGCATTCCCAGGCTGCATTTCCAAGAGGTTTTTGGTTTTACAGCTGTCATGACAGCAATTTTCTCAGCTTTGCAAGGTTCCCTCATATCCTGTTTGAGCTGGCTTATCTCTGTTTAGAAGCCATGTTCCTACATGGTGTTTTTCAGGAACAGATGTTCCAGCTGATCCCACATTGCAGCACTCAACGTATTTCACAGCCCCATTTTGAAACAATTAGCCTGTCACTGCTGAAAGAAACCTAATGCTTGGCTACTTGTTCACTTTGGAAATAAAAAATATAAAAAAAAAAGAAATCAGGAGTAACCTATGATTTATACTTTTCCCAAATATGCCAAGATGCTCTAAATTTACAGCTCATTAAAATGGCAGCGTGTCATGGTTCAGCTGCTGGTCCCAAGATTTGTTATCTGGAGAAAAAGCTCTGTGGGCAGAGCAGCTGGCAGAGAGATCTCTCAGCCCCAATAGTGACAAAAAAAAAAAAAAAAAGAAAGAAAGAAGGAAAAAAAGAAGTAGGGAGAATCTTTATTTACACAAATTAAAAGCTATTGGTTAGTGAGGAGTGTTCAGAGCAGTGGCATCTGCAGCTTTTGGACCACAGGCTGTTGTCAACACATCCAATTTACTGTGCAATACAAGGCAGCCTAATTAATAAGTCCTTAATGGAATCATAGAATTCTAGCATGGTTGGGTTGGAAGAGACCTTAAAGCTCATCCAGTTCCAACCCTCTGCCATGGGCAGGGACACCTTCCACTATCCCAGGGTGCTCCAAGCCTGGCCAGCCTGGCCTTGGACACTGCCAGGGATGGGGCAGATTCCCTGGGCAGATTCTCTGGATTCCAAACACCCAGCAGAGCACCTTGTACCCATGGCTGAGATTCCAGTCATCCTCAGGCCTGGGAGCCATCCAGGCACAGACCCAGTGAATAACAAGGTGCAGGAAATGGCTTTGGTGCCATAAAAGCCAAAGGAGCCACAGGCAGATTTATATCAGGGAAGAATTTGATCCCCAACATTAATACCCACAAAAAAGGAACTTGTAGGCTGCTGTAATAAAATTATTTCTTTTTCATCTCATTGAGATTTCTCCAGCCTATTTCTACTTGGAAGAGATCTCATGGTCATTCAGATCCAGACCCAAAGGAGTGAGCACCCAGCACAGACCCATCTGCCACCAACACACACCCCCTGCTTGTCCCTGCCTGCTTGGCACCTTCTGGTGCCATTTCTAACCTTGTGTACCTCTCTAACCTGCTCCTGGTCAACTCCTTTTTTTTCCCTTGGAGCAACCTGGTCTAGTGGAAGGTGTCCCTGACCATGGCAGGAGGTTGGAATGAGAAGATATTTAAGGTTCCTTCCAACCCAACCCATTCCATGATTCCCTCTGTCCACCTTTCCCTTCAGAGGGATGAGGGGGGCTGAGCCAAGCCCGAGCTGGCAGCCCATGGCTGACAATTCCTGGCCAGCACAGGGTGCAGTAACAAGGAAAACGACAGCAACCGAGCTGCCAGCACGGAGCAGCTGCCAGGCCACGTGTCCCTGCTGACACACAGCCTGGCAGGGACAGGTCCAGCCTGGCAGGAGCAGCCTGAGCAGGAGGGGCATCTCCAGGAGCAGGCTGAGAGCCCAGGCAGGAAGAGCATCTCCGGTGACAGCTCACGAGCGGCAGACAGAGATAGGAGACCAGACAAGGGTCAGGAGAGGCACTGCTACAACCACCAGCTCCAATTAACTGAAAACAGCAGAGGCTGCCTGAAAAAAAGCTCTTTCTCATATCAGCTGACACTCAAGGCAACTGCATTTTTGATCATCAAAGCAAAACCAAAAAGCTTTTGCTCTCTGCGATTGCTCCCAGGCCTTGGCTGGGAAGGCCACTCACAAGTTTGGGGGAAGAAATGCTTTCAGGATCTCACAGCCCAGACATGCCAGAGCCATTCCCTGGTATTATTTATGTGTATCTGGTGCAAAACTCATTGCATAAGTGTATTTTAATCTCAAGCAAGGAGTAGCTGAACTAAGGACAGGAGTGGACCAGTAATTCTTGCATGGAGCCCTCTGGTCACTGCTAATTCCAAAAACAGATTTAGCAGCCAGCACTCCTCAAAGAAAGGTTGGAAGATGAGGTTTGCTCACGTAGAGGCTCCCAGAACAATGGTGGTAGTGGAAAATGACCATTGGGGTGGGCTCATCTCTACCAGCCCTGATCCCAACCATCCAGGGATGTGGGGAATGAACAGAAAAACCCACCTTAGCCCAAAGGAGGAGTCTCCAAGAGCAGAGGTGGCTCACATCCTAGAGAGCCTGTTCCAAAAACCATTAGGAGGTGCAGAGGGATGGCAGAGGTGTGGACACCTTCACTGCCCACCAAACAGAATCCCACTCTCAGCAGAGTCACAGCAACAGGGCCCCTGTCTGGCCTTACCTGTTACACACAGAAAAACAGTGGTTCTGCACTGAAAGGCAAAGCATGGATCCAATATTCCCCAAGGAATATTTCTACAACATTCATCACTGATTAAAGTGAATTTGGGTGCCACCACCCCCTCCAGACTGGCCTTTCTGCCTCTGGGTTCTTGCACATGGCTGGGGGTGCAGCAGGCAGGGACTGAATTACCAGGGTTATAATTCTTGGCTGGGTACTCCTAACTCTGGTGAGGCACTGGCAGAGCTCAGCTCACTAATTCACCTCCATGTAAACATGATTATTTTAAATGAACTCCAGACGAGGCTTAACTGTAAAAACATCTCCAGTTTTTGTAGCATTTTTAAGTGTTCAGCTCCGAGTTGTTTTCATTACAGCAAGAACTTACCCTTTCTTCATCTTACAAAGAATATTTTCAGAATTAATGATGCCCAACACCCCCCCAACTATAACATGAAAAGTCACAAGTTTGAAAATTAGGCTGCAGCAGGATTTCACGGTCAGGATTTTCCCTTTCTTAGTCAACCATTCCTCTCCTCACAAACAGGAATGCTTTCAGCTTTCAGAGCCAAGCTGAAGAGAAGTGAAAACAGTAAGAGGTATTCACTTGGCTGCATTTCTTTGAGTGTTTCTGGTGCAGGGTTCCCATTACAGCTTGTGAGGAGAAGTGGCAGGAAAACACTGTGTGTACATGGGGAGGGTTGTACTTTCTCTGAACAGACACGTTTCCAGGAGGCAGCAGATGAAAGAGCTGCTGGTACTTCAGACAGGGGAAAATAACATCTTGCCAGTTGTGTTTATTTGTAGGGCCCTGTGATTTATGCCTTCCCATTTGTAGAGGGCTCGAGAGAGATGGATCACATGGGCTCTGTTTAGATAATCCCCCAGGAAATTCGGAGTACATCAAGCAGGGAGAGATGGGGTTTGTTCTTCCACATGAGAGGGGCTGGGAAGTGGCAGGGAGATGAGAGATTTCCTCAAGATCCTGGAATGAAGTTCAAGGCTCTGATTTTCTGAGAAGATTGAGTGTGGGTTGTGAGAACGAAGCAATTAAGATAAGAACACAAGCAGTTCAGGGTAGGCAGGGATGAACAGTTCTTTGCTGTTATTTACTGGCCCAGTGCAGAGAAAAACAAGGAGTTACTCCCTCAAAGAGCTTTACCTGTCAAACAGTACAAGGAGAAGATGCAGAAAGCAGAATCTGTCACACTCTGACTCACACTCCTGCTCTTTTTATTTTCCATAAGAATGCCTCTTTGTGGTGTGGTCCCCATCCCAACCCCTTGTAGCCTCTTGGATTTAGGAGGACTTGCAGAAATCAGCCACCATTGTCTGTGTAAAGAACCTACACTGGCATTTCACACCCTGGAAAATATCCTTACCACAGTTAGAGGAGGCAACTGCTTTTAAAAAGAAAACACTTATGGCAAAGATGAGTTTAGGTAATTGATGTGGGGAAACAAAACAAAGCCAAAGGCCAGGCTGGATGGGGCTTGCAGCAACCTGGGCTAGTGGAAGGTGTCCCTAGATTAGAACTGGATGGTCTGTAAGGTCCCTTTGAATTCTGTGACTCAAAATCAGCTGTACAAAGAGGCAACAGCTCAGCAGCCCCAGCACAGGAAATCCCCCTCAGCCTTGAGCTGCAGAGCTTAAGGGCCAGAGGAATCCCTGAGTCTCCATCCCCTGGCACGATGCTGGAAACTGCTTTGAGCACCCAGCATGAGCAGCCCTGAGTGCTCCTGCAGCAGTTCCTGGGTGAGCCCCATGGCTCAGTGCCTGCTGCTGTGCCAGAGGTGCTGATGAAGGAGCACAGCAGGAAGCAGAGAGGAAGGATGTGATGCTGGTGTTTGTGTGACATGCAGGATGCTGAATGCCCTTGGCCAAGGGCACATCACACTGCAGCAGTGATTTCCCAGACTGTCAGGATAAAAGGGAGGGAGGAAAAAAAGAAAATGACAGGATGCCACTCACCCAGCCAAATCCCCCATCACTGCAAGAAGCAGCTCCCAGAACCCATTAAAAATAAGCTCTAAGTCCTCATTTCAGTGGCAAGATTTTTCCATGGTGATCAAACACTCAGCTCTCTAGGTGATAACAGGCTGCAGGGAAGTACAACTGCACCTGCTTTAAGGCACAGGCACCAACCAGGGGAGGCTTTTTCATCTGACAGTGACAAATTGGAGTGCTGAAACCTCCAGAAGACCCCAGTGCACCCCTGCCTGCGGCCAGGTCAAGGCAATAGGAAGTGTTAGCAACCCTAATTTGCAGGGCTGGGCACCCCTGCCAGGAGAGAACAGAGCTGAGAGTGTTCTGAAGAGCCCAAGCTGCTGCCTTGTCTGCCCTGCCAGGCAGGATGAAGGCTGGCACTGCTGGGAGTTCACTGCCTTCCTCCCAAACCTCCCTGCTGGAAGCTGGTGATGATTCCAGCTCATCATTGCTGCTTCCCAGCTGGTTTTAGATTTTTAAGTTTTAGTAAAGTTCTTTGCTCAGTGCCTGCTCAGCTCTTCATGTGAGTGATTTTTGTATCTCTTCTTCCCAACTTTTTTTTTTTTTTAGGAGCTGCCCTAGACCTGCAACAGCCTTTCCATGGGCAAGAGCCCCACTGGCTTTTTAGTTCAAGAAATTTCAGAGGCTTCACATCCCCCTTCAAGGTCCTCCACAACTTTGGTGCAGGATCTGCCAGCCTGGGAGCCTGGGGCCTTGTCCTAGCCCTGACCAGGACAATGATTCTCTGCCCCAAGTAAATCCTACAGAGGGGGTGAAAAAGCACCTTTTCCCAAAATGGCCCTTTCTTGCACTGGAAATATTGGGGAATGACCTCCTCCATGATCAAGGCACCTCACAGGCTTCTGATTCCACTTCTTACTTGACTTTTCTCTCCCTTCTCTATTTTAACCTAAATATGAAACAATATATAAAGAACAAAATAACCCCTGAACTATAAGAATCCCCTTTCTGTACTCACCTCTCAAGGCAGAAAATGAGAGCAAAATACAAACCCAGACCTCCCCTTCCACCCAAAATACAACAAAAGCTGCAGACATGGCTACAGGACTGTGGGTTTGTGTTTTTGCCATCACAGGAACAAAGCCCAGGCCTTATTCTGGCCTCTGCTCAGCTGGCCACACCACCACACTGAGATTTCCATAATTTTATTTAGGATTTCTGGAAAAACCTTTTGTTGCAGTTCCCTGACCTGGCTCAAGGATGCCACAACACTGAGATTTGGATAAGGGATCTGGCCACATTCACAAGAGCAAAAAACCAAAATCCCATCCAAGTCCTGGAGGGTTGGGGGAGGCATCAACACACAAAATAATGAATATTTTGAGATAACTTATGAAAGACATGCATCTAAATCAGGAGTGCAGCAGAAAAGGGGGAATAAAATAGAGATCTCCATAGGAACAATCCTGCCAGGCAGGCAAATATCTCACTGCTTATGCAGAAGCTTTCAGTTCCACACACCAAACAGCACTGGGACACCTCTGGGAAGGATGGATTTCCCCTGTTGTAAAAATCCCACAGGATGCAATCCTGCCCCCAGTGCTTGTGCCAAGTGTTCACAGGGAGCTGTTAAACAGTTGCAGGGTTCCAGCTCTTCTGTGGCTGCATTTCAGACTGGAATCCAACAGAATTTTTGCACATGTGTCATTTTACACATCTGAGTGCTTAATCCACTGGGAGGAGGTTGGCACACACATCTTTCCTCCATCAGGACAGAAATGTTATCCTGCAGCAATTCAGAAAGCACCTGGGAAGGGCAGCTCATGTTTTTAGCAGCTCATTTTGACAACTTCCATCTCTGAGCTCTGAACAGGAATAACAAAAACCTCACTTTTATCCAGTTTCCCACAATTCAGATAAGATGGAAGTGTGCACATGAAATTTTCTGCCTCTGATATGGAAAACCCTGATAAGCTGAGCAGGGAAGGGTGACAGCAGCTGGAGTCCTGTCCCAGAGCCAGGGCTGGCCTGGGAGCTGGGATCTCCCCCTGTGCCAGGAATCTCATGTCCCACCACTCTCACCACACAGCAGCTCCCTTTTATCTTCAGGAAGGGGAGAAAAGGGGGGAAAAGCCATGGATTCTTGAGCACCTCACTTCCAAAATGTCAGATTTTCCTCATCAAAGTCAGCAAAAGATTCTCTGCAAATATAAAAGCTTCTGACATTTCAGTTTCGTGCTTTCCCAGCACTGCCAGTCCAATCCATGAGCAAACAGCCTCGTTCCAGAGCTTTCCCAGTGTAAGGCATGAGCAAACTTCACCAGGAATTCAATCAAACCAAAAAATAAAGCCAGGGTTGGGTTTCCACGCTACAACCCTGAAATCCAATAACACCCTTGCTACCCCCTCACCTCTCTGCTGCTGAGATTTAACTGAAAAATAGAGCTGTACAGAGGTGGCTTTTTAATACTTTTCCTGGATGGAATTCTATTTGATGCTGTTAAGCTTTGATGACATACCCCAATGAGTGGCTTGGAAGAAATCCATTTAGCAAGCTTGCAAATCACGCTGTTTCAGTTCCGTGAGTGCCCATGAGAAATGTGCATTTTCAATCATAAAAGCTGTAGAAACAAAATGGAACTTGGAGATGCAGACAGAAAAATTCCTTATCAAGGCTTGGCTGTGCTC
This sequence comes from Spizella passerina, assembly GCA_013401375.1. NCBI lineage: Eukaryota > Metazoa > Chordata > Aves > Passeriformes > Passerellidae > Spizella > Spizella passerina. The sequence continues at coordinate 13,938 of WBNQ01031287.1, read as the reverse complement.
ACAGAACATGTGCTTACCATTTCCAACTCCGGAAAACTACTTACAGGAACCTGAAATACAAGATTGAATCCAAAAGTAAGAAATAGATAAATTTCTAGAAGATACATTTAGAGGGTTTTTTTTTTCCATTTCAAAGTCAAAATGGAGACTCAGATAAAAACTAAAGCAACCCTCCCTTCTCCCCCTGGCTTTTCCTAGGAATATAAAGAATTGTAATATGATCCCTGCATGGAGTGCCAGATTTACAGAGGTTCCCTTATGTTTATGTGGCAGGACACATTGTTTTGGGGAAGCCTGGAGGATGGAAAAGCCAAGAGTTTGCACTTTTTTCACCTCTCCAAAATGCTCTTTGAATAGGAACAGCAGAGGCTGCAGTGGGGATGAAGGATTAGCAGATCCCAGTGCCATCCATGGTGTAATCCCCAGCAGCAGCTCATCTTTGAAGCTCAGTGCCAGGAACCCAGAAGCTTCCAAAAAGATCAGTCAGTCACGACAAGCCGGGAGAGAACACAGCCCTGTGGGGAATTTTAAAAACTGACTGAAAATGGTATTCACTGGGCATTTCCTGACATATTTTCCTCAATGTTTTTCCACAATTCTGTCAATGACAATGACAACACCTTTGATTAATTGCAAGAAGATAATTGGAACAAAATGTGAGATGCTCAGCATTGCAGACAATAAAACCCCATGCAATAATTTTCCTGGGATTATGAGCTGATGGCCTCTCCCACTGGTTGGGCTGCCTCATCCTTTCCTAAACAGTCTCCTTGCCTCTGTATCCATCTGCTGCCTCCATCCCAACCCCATCCCTCATCTGACAGCTCTCTGCAAGTTCTCAATTCAATTACTGCACTTTGTTTAGCAAAGCACAGTCCTGACCCAGCCTTGCAGCCCTGGGCACAGGAACAGCTCCACTTCTCTTTACACTGCAACAAAGGGGACCTGAATTATACATCAGACCTGAATTATACCCTGAGCCATGCAGGGACTGACAGAGCCCTTGGAACACAGCTCCAGCAAGGATTGCTCTTGCAGGAAAGCTTTAAGTTTAAGAGGCTCTTGTNAACCACATGAGACCAATCCCAGATGCACCTGTTGCATTCCACAGCAGCAGATAACCATTGTTTACATTTTGTTCCTGAGGCCTCTCAGCTTCTCAGGAGGAAAAATCCTAAGGAAAGAATTTTTCATAAAGCATGTCTGTGACACCCTCTCCACTGCATTTCCTTATCCTCTCACTTGTTTGAGTGAAATCACTTGTTGTAGCAACTTCTACTGCAGAGTAAAAGAACATTTTTCCAACCTCCCCAGAGAAGCTGTTGTTTATAGCAAGCATTGATTGGGTGAGTAGTGGGATTTAAAGTGCAGCTCCCCAGAGAGCAGCAATGAGCAGAGCTGTGCAGATCCCCATCACAGCAGCAGAACTTTGGGAAGCAGCTCCCTGCTGGTGCCAGGGGTTGTGGCATCACATGTGGGAAGCCAGCTCCCAGAGATGCCATCCCATAGACTGCACCTTAGGAACAAATTCTTGGCTGTGAGGCACTGAGGCCCTGGCACAGGTGCCCACAGAAGCTGTGGCTGCCCCTGGATCCCTGGGAAGTGCCCAAGGCCAGGTTGGATGGGGCTTGGAGCACCCTGGGATAGTGGGAGGTGTCCCTGCCCATGGCAGGGGATGGAACTGGATGGTCTTCAAGGCTCCTTCCAATCTAAACCATTCCAAGGTTCTGTGATTTTAATTTTTGCTTTTCCTTTTTTTTAAGGGATGTTGCATTTTAAAGTGATGTTGCATTTTCCTTTTTTTTAAAGTGACACTCTTTTACCCCCATCCAAATCTGCTATTTATGTGTCTCTCACAGACAGGCACAACTCTGCAAGGTGCTTAAGAGACCCCTTGAAAGCTGAATCCTGAGGATGCTACTGACCTTGCAGGCTGAAGCTCTCTCTCTTTTTCCATTTAGCCTTGCAGATGCTGCAGCAAATTAACAGAACCTTGTGGTCAATGAGATCAACATTAAGCCAAAAGGAACTTCTGATATTTCTCTGTTAAGGAGAGAGGAAATCAGTGCAGGCTCCAGAAAATAAGAGTAATGGGAACTGCTCACAGTTATGAGCATCTGCAACAGCCAAGTGATGAGGAACGGAGCAAAAGCTTTGTTTGCCTTGCTTAGAAAACAGCCTCTTTCCCAGTTTTTCTACTGGAACACATCTGAATTCCTGTTTTTCATTTTTCCTGGATGCTGTTTGGGACAGGTGATCCCACCTTTCTCCTGGATCAACCCCCTTGTGCTGACAGAGGCTCCACAAAGGTGGAGCAGTCCCCGGGAGAGTGGCACTGTGTCCATGCACTCTTGCTGTTCACCATTACTGTGGCACTCCCAGCTGAGATTATCATGATTCTGAAGGGCTGAGACTGCAGGAATTAATTCTGTCTCATGAGAATTAAAAAATAATTATATTAAAAGTGTAAAGAAATAGCCTTACTTACACAATCTCTCATTCACAGGCTTCAAGATGGGAAAAAATCTTTAGGGAAACAAACATGAAATGCTGATAAATTCTTGTAAGTCTAAAAAAATAAATTCTTCATAATAATACAAATTCTAGAGGTCTTTTTCACACACAGTTTTGAATTACTGGCTTGTCACAGTGGTCTTCTAAGGATGAACAACTTTTGATGATACCTGGAAAGAGAAATTTTTCTTGCAGACTTTGGCTCCAAATATATTTCCCTGTGCCTCAACATTTTGACAGTACTGATGTGAAATTGAGCCAAGAGGTTTTCCATAAGTGAGACACACTTTTGCAGTGGATTTTAACACCAACCACTTCCACATTCTCCTATAATAATAAATATTTAAAAGGTCTTTATTGACTTCAACTCATGACAATTCTGGAAAAAACTGAATTTTATTTGCTTAAAAATAATTGATATATTCACAGACAGAATCATTTAAAATAATAACAAAATTGTAAGAAAAAATAGTAGAAAATAAACAGTACTGAAAGACTGTTATTTTGATGGAACAGCCAGACTATCACACTAGACAGACAAACATACCAGTGACAACATCTTCAGACAGAGACTGCCAGAAACAGCCCTAAGCTTTAAAATGTGTCTGTCCCTGAAGAATCTGAATCTCCACGTGCACTGCTCAGACTCTGAGTTTCATTCTCTGGGCTCATGCCAGGCAGCTGCACTGACACCCCTGCTGCAGAATGATGTGGATTCAGGTGAGGGGCAGCATCTCCTAAAAAAAAAGGAAAGAATAAGTAAAAAGGAAAACTAAAGTCATTATTTGCTGTCTGTGACAAATGACTGAACTCTGCTGAAATCATCTCCATTTTCCCATTTTCCATGGGAATGCAGGTACACAGACAGCCCTGCTGCCCACAGTTCTGAGGCACTTCAGAGGGTGCTGCTTTAGCCAGCAGAACTCTCCTTACCAGGTAACAAAGGGATGGATTTCTGTGCACATACAGAATCACAGAAGGGTTTGGGTTAAAGGACCTTCAAGACCATCTCATTCCAAGCCTCTGCCATGGCAGGGACACCTTCCACCATCCCAGGTTGCTCCAAGGCCCATCCAAGCTGGCCTGGAACATGGCAGCCTGTGGGCAGCGTGGGCCAGGGCCTCCCCACCCTCACAGAGAAGAATTTCTTCCTAATCTCCAATTTAACCTTACTCTCTGTTAGTTTCAAGCCATTCCCCTTTGTTCTTCAGTCCATGCCCTTGTATCAAGTCCCTTTTCAGAGTTTTGGATGCCCTTTAAGTATTGGAAGCACCTGAGTTCTATATATACACTGGGTTGTATTTGCATACACCCACCACACACACACACACACATCAATAATCTTCAGCAGGCCCAGAATAATTGAAAATATGCATACTGGTGTTTCTGGTGTTTTCCACAGCATTGGAATGGGATCCATAGAAAAGCCATGGGCAAAAATTAATGTATTTAGCCAAAGGAAGGAGACCAGATGAATCAATTCATGGAGCAGGGAAAGGAAGTCATGGATCAGGGTAGAAACAAAGAATAAAGGAACTCAG
>WBNQ01031282.1:4418-14885 GCA_013401375.1 Spizella passerina | reverse complement strand
ATTCTGAAATGTTCCTAGTTAATTGCAGTAGTTCTTCCAGTTACAGAAGGCTTTGTTTGCTAAATGCAACTACTTAATATTTACTTCATGTAGCTGTCCCTTTTTGAACCTGTTTCTTCCATTACAGACCCATGTGTGGAGAGGTTATGTAATTTCCTTCAGTTTTGGTGACAAAGTCAGAGGGTGGCATTTATCACAGAATCACAGAATGATTGGGGTAGAGACCGTCTAATCCAACCCCCTTGGTGGAGCAGGTTCAGGCAGAGGAGGTTGCACAGGATCACCTCCAGACTGGTTTTGAATATCTCCAGAGATGGAGACTCCACAGCTTCTCTGGGCAGCCTGTTCCAGTGCTCGGTCACCCTCACAGAAAAGAAGTTTTTCTCTATATTGAGGTGGAACTTCCTGTCGCTGGACAACACTGGAAGGAGTTTGGCATTTGCCCTTAAGATAATTGTACACACTGATGAGGTCCCCTCTCAGTTGTTTCTCCTCATTAGAGAAGCTCCAGACCTCCAGTCACTTTTGTGGGCTCTGCTGGATCCTCTCCAGTAATTCCTTGTCTTTCTTGGACTGGGGAGCCCAAAACTGGACACAGCACTCCACATGTTCTTGCTTCTCCTGAATATTTTGCATCCTAGGCTTAGTACCTCCACACAACACTGCATTCAAATTCCAAAAGATTACTGCTTATAAACCATCCTCAGCGTTTCAAGTATTGGTTTATATTAATACCCATTTCAAAGCCTTTGTTATGTGTGGAAAAGTTTCCCATATTAATCATTCAAGTTTCTGTTCTCTTTAAAGCAGATAATACTTTCTTGTCAGCAGAAAGATTATGATTTGTGCAACCCTCAGATAAAAGAGCAAAGTATTCAAACAATAGATCGAAGATGGGATTGGACAATGAAAATACATTATATTTGAAGATAGTTAGTAAAGTCAGGTCAATAACTTTGATATTTCATGTAAATTTCCATATTTGTTTTTATGTCATCTAACATGTAGGACTTTAGAATGTACTGGGCTGTTGATCTGAAAATGTCTCCAATTGGTTTCTTCAGTCCCTGAGTTATGTTAGATAAATCAGATAAAACAGTGGTATCGAATAATTTTTTTCTTCTTTTAAGATATTTGCCTAAAAATTAATCAAAATTTTGACTAATACTTCAGAACTTTAAAAAAATCCAGTATTATTATCACTTCCATGTGTGTGGAAGTTTGTTTGTTCCAGTTTCAGCTTGGAACAAAGGGCATTACTGAAATATCACAAAAGATTATTTTCTATAGAGCTAATTCAACTTCAAGTATGGACATCATTAATAACATGCTTTCCTGAGGTCCAGTTGGATTAGGNAAATAAATATATGCTGGACAGAAAAAAAATATTGAAATAATGGTGCCTTTTCTAGATATGAAGAAGGAAATCCAGGGAAGGTACCAAAGTTGGTCTGTCCCTTCCAAAGCAAACTATTCTACAATTTATGATTCTATTCCTGCAAAATGGTTTAAGAGTCCGGGAGAGGAATATTGTAATAAAATAAAGCTAAGAAGATACAAAAGACCATATGGGGAAAATAGAGGAATGATATATAGTCATTACAAGTTCAGTTTTCAGAAACTGAACAGCTGTCAGGCTTAAATGCAGCAGTACAGCCAGACCAAATGTTCCTAAAAGGGGTTCTGATGGTAACAGCTAAAGGAGATCAAACTTATTTACTCAGCTTCCCTAAATATTGCTATGTAGGATTCCATTAAATTAAAAGTATAAAACATTAAGTTTTTTCTAGTCTGTCTTTTCTGTCATGCACAATAATATGTCTTTATACACTATGGTAAACCCTAACAAGTGCTATTACTAATTATTTAATGAATTGGTATTTGATTAGGGGCTTAAAAACAAAATGGATGCAAACTATATTAATTGTCTGGGAGTATTGTAGATGTATTATGTTTGGGTCATGGCCACACAAGTGGGTTAGATTTAACTATAGTGACTTTTGGCTGCTGCAGATTGCATATTACCTTGTGCAGGAAATTAACAAGAAAAAAATCTCTCTGCTCTCATAATTTATAATCAGAGACTCACACATCAACAATAGCTACATTACTTTGTGTTGGAAAAGACACGTTCAACACTAAATGCAGTAATTTTCTCTCTCCTTTTTATTATAATCCTCAGTCCTGTATATCATTATGGATTGAATTCTGAAATGTTCCTAGTTAATTGCAGTAGTTCTTCCAGTTACAGAAGGCTTTGTTTGCTAAATGCAACTACTTAATATTTACTTCATGTAGCTGTCCCTTTTTGAACCTGTTTCTTCCATTACAGACCCATGTGTGGAGAGGTTATGTAATTTCCTTCAGTTTTGGTGACAAAGTCAGAGGGTGGCATTTATCACAGAATCACAGAATGATTGGGGTAGAGACCATCTAATCCAACCCCCTTGGTGGAGCAGGTTCAGGCAGAGGAGGTTGCACAGGATCACCTCCAGACTGGTTTTGAATATCTCCAGAGATGGAGACTCCACAGCTTCTCTGGGCAGCCTGTTCCAGTGCTCGGTCACCCTCACAGAAAAGAAGTTTTTCTCTATATTGAGGTGGAACTTCCTGTCGCTGGACAACACTGGAAGGAGTTTGGCATTTGCTGTTAAGATAATTGTACACACTGATGAGGTCCCATCTCAGTTGTTTCTCCTCATTAGAGAAGCTCCAGACCTCCAGTCACTTTTGTGGGCTCTGCTGGATCCTCTCCAGTAATTCCTTGTCTTTCTTGGACTGGGGAGCCCAAAACTGGACACAGCACTCCACATGTTCTTGCTTCTCCTGAATATTTTGCATCCTAGGCTTAGTACCTCCACACAACACTGCATTCAAATTCCAAAAGATTACTGCTTATAAACCATCCTCAGCGTTTCAAGTATTGGTTTATATTAATACCCATTTCAAAGCCTTTGTTATGTGTGGAAAAGTTTCCCATATTAATCATTCAAGTTTCTGTTCTCTTTAAAGCAGATAATACTTTCTTGTCAGCAGAAAGATTATGATTTGTGCAACCCTCAGATAAATTCAAACAATAGATTGAAGATGGGATTGGACAATGAAAATACATTATATTTGAAGATAGTTAGTAAAGTCAGGTCAATAACTTTGATATTTCATGTAAATTTCCATATTTGTTTTTATGTCATCTAACATGTAGGACTTTAGAATGTACTGGGCTGTTGATCTGAAAATGTCTCCAATTGGTTTCTTCAGTCCCTGAGTTATGTTAGATAAATCAGATAAAACAGTGGTATCGAATAATTTTTTTCTTCTTTTAAGATATTTGCCTAAAAATTAATCAAAATTTTGACTAATACTTCAGAACTTTAAAAAAATCCAGTATTATTATCACTTCCATGTGTGTGGAAGTTTGTTTGTTCCAGTTTCAGCTTGGAACAAAGGGCATTACTGAAATATCACAAAAGATTATTTTCTATAGAGCTAATTCAACTTCAAGTATGGACATCATTAATAACATGCTTTCCTGAGGTCCAGTTGGATTAGGCTCAAGTATTCCTGAACTTCAGTGTGCATAATGAAGTCTAAATGAAATTCAGAGGCTTTAAATCCTTCGTCAGCTTCATGTCAATTAGAAGCAGCTCTGTTACCCTTTTGTAAACTGATAAAAATGAGAAAAGACTGCATATCTTACTGGTGGCTTTGCAATTGTAGCCTAAGTCAGTTTAAATGGAATATAACATCTTGGATTTATTTCAATAATTTGATAAAAGCTTTCAAGAATTCCCTTTAATGGGATTTGGATTTTTTTTGAACAAGCTAAGTTTACTTTTTTTTCCCCTTCTTGTAAACCTTTAACTAACTTAGTAACTTTATAAATACTGCCAAATTATCTAAAAGCCAGAATGAAAGTGAATTTTCATAAGTTTACTGCAGAATTCCAACTTGATTTTCATTAGTATATTGGGTATTAGGGGTGTCTGGGAAAAAAGTCATTGGGATGTTGAGTTTTGTGGTTCTGTCCTGACTGCAGCTTTCTTTGTCTTTAGCAGAAAGGGATTCAGATTCAGCATTTAACTGAAAGTTCAGCTGAAAATTTTCAATCATCAATAATGTGTCCCCCAATTTGCTGCTTTTCTTCTATATAAATACATTGATATATTTCACATATTTGTGTATTATATTGATAAACACATATATTTACAATGTACAAAAAAGTCTTACAAACAGGATCATCTCCATGGCCTAAAAGAAACATGCTTTCACTGTAACTCTTCAATTGCTATTCTCCTGGTTTAAACTAGCCTAAACCTTTTCTATTAAGCTGAGTTCTTTCCTGATTGGCTTTGAAACACAACTTTTATTGAGGACAAATAACTTAATAGGAAAGGGCTGGCAGAGAGGAGTGCAATCTCTGTGTGCAAGCTTTAAGGATTTTCTTAATGACCATGAGTATTGTTTTGTACAGAGTAGAGAACAAGCTTTTAGATTTAATAAAAATTTCTCCTCCTTTCTTCATTTTATAACAGAAATAATCTATTTGTAGTTAACTCCAGACTCAGTTTCCATATTGGAACTGTTATATCTGAGATCTTATGAAAAGCAATAATAACAGTTCCTTTTCACATGACTATTGTGGAAGGCAATAGTTTATGTAAACAAAATGAAACGCAGGAGATGTGTTAGCATCAGCACATTTAATTGAATGATTCCATTGCCTTCTTAAAATATATTTTTTGCATTATTTTCAATTCTAGTTTTAGAACAATTTATTTTTTTTGGATTTCAGTAGAAAGTACGTAGGGTTTTTTTTGTCTAGCTTATCTCAAAACAAATTACTTTTTGGATTCACAGAACATCAAACTGTAAAATTAAAAATGAATTTTTAAAACCAAATCTATAGTGTAAAAAATTAAAAATCTTTTCTGCTTTCAGAGCAGGCAGTCTGCTGGATTATCATAGCTCCATGTTGATTATTTTGATTCATTGTGGCAGTGGATTTTCTGAGTAATGATAATATGTCAAGTAATACTTATTGGAAATCGAACTCCTGTCTGTTTGCATCTCTGTGGAAGAGTTATTATTCTAAGTAATGTGAATGTCTTACACTGAAATTACTCAATATTTAAAAATCTTAGTGTTAATTTAATTATGTAGTCATAGTCTCTGCCATTCTGTCTTTACCTAGTTTTTCATTTTAATAAAAAGTATTTGGGGGGGGGGTGGATGTTTTCTACTGAGGTTCTTTCTCCATTTGTAGGTCTTCATTTGATAAATGGGTCTGACTAGTAGGTGGGAGCTGGACTGCAAATGAAAGTATAATTAACTATTATGGCAGTAGTCTGATGAATTACTTAAAAACTTTCTCTCCCAAAATAGAAAATAACATTTTAAGTTTGGTGTGTTACTTGAGCACACCTGAGCTCTGTCCTCTCTTCTGCACAACTTACCTCCCACTGCTATCAGTAGGAATATCTGTTGTTCAAGCACACCAACATCCCCATCCCCTCATTGAGCTGATACTGCTGACTAAAGATTTTTAGCTTTTTGTATATTTTCCAATATTTGTGGCTTTGGAGACTGCTAATACATGGTTGTAGTTTCTCTTACTTTTCCTACCCTTTTATCCCTACATTTTAGAACAATAAGCTAACCCTCTAACACATTCCTGAAATACTATTTAGTCTTATTTTCAAGAAGAGAACCTACAACAAAGATGTTTTGTTTTCCAACCAGAATCTGAGAAGACACAAGAAATGGGTCAAAGAATGGACTAATTCCAATGGGAGTCCAACTGGACTAATTCCAATGGGGTAGTACGTGGGGTAAAATTACCTAAGGAACTGTTCTTCTAATCAGAAAATATTTGATAGCTGTACTAATCAAATAACCTTATAAAAATTGTAGAACTACTGTATTATNCTACCCTTTTATCCCTACATTTTAGAACAATAAGCTAACCCTCTAACACATTCCTGAAATACTATTTAGTCTTATTTTCAAGAAGAGAACCTACAACAAAGATGTTTTGTTTTCCAACCAGAATCTGAGAAGACACAAGAAATGGGTCAAAGAATGGACTAATTCCAATGGGAGTCCAACTGGACTAATTCCAATGGGGTAGTACGTGGGGTAAAATTACCTAAGGAACTGTTCTTCTAATCAGACAATATTTGATAGCTGTACTAATCAAATAACCTTATAAAAATTGTAGAACTACTGTATTATTTGTGTATATTGCCATATGGTGCACCCTGAAGGCCTTCCTATTAAAGATTTGCTTTAATATGCTATAATTTTAACAGTGTTTGGAAGGATGGGTGTTTTATTCCAGGTAACTCTATAAATACACCCAGGGGATGACTGGCAAGAGCAGGAACAATGTGGCTCCTGCCTGGGCCCAGCTCTGGGATGGCAGGGAAAGCCTCGGGGCAGTGAGAAAGAGCAGCAAAGGCTTGGGTGATTGATGGGATTCATCCATCCCAACAGAGACTGGATGAGATCAATGTCCCAGGACAGTGCCCCTATGGGGAGCTGGGGATGGGCCAGGCATTGCTTTGTGGGGGGACAGTGACCCCAGACCCCCCAGCCTGGCTGAGCTGAAAATCAATCAATCAATCAATCAACAAATCACATACTGGGGTGGCTAACCCAGCCTCTGATTGGCAAGAGTTATCCATCAATTACACATTAGGACAGTGCTAATTGGACCCTAATTGGCCAAGTGACTGGAAGGCCCACCTCAGGGTCAGGCCAATGAAGGCCATGGAGTTCAAAAGATGGCGCACGCTTGGCAGTGCCTTCTGCTGGAGTTTCTGTTTCAGTCATGCTGAGCACCAGGAGCTGGCAGTTTTATGTGTATTTTGTCAGTTCCAGCTGTTGTAGGGTGTTGCTTTGACTTTCATTTATTGCAAATTATATTCATTTTATGGAACACAGGTTAACTGCTCATAATATCAATTTATTACCTTTTTGTCTCTTCTTACGTGCAAATGTTATTTAAATATATATAATAAAAAATTAATACCTGTTTTTTTTAAAGAAATTGTCGTAGTAATTGTATCTTCAGTGATTCTGGCTGATCACACTCTAAAAGCATTGGCATTTTTCGTAATTCAGTTCATTTCCTGCTTATCTGCTTCTTGAAAACAGATATTAATCTGTTATAGTCAGCTCCTCTGCTTTTGCCTATGCAATTGAGTCTCAAGTAGAACACTTGAGGTGAAGAGAAAGCCTGCAACATTATTTAGTGTTGGTTTTGCTGAAGGTAAGCAGAAGAGAGACAAAGCACTGGTTTATTGACACCTGGCATGTATTTCCTTTCTGAGGCAGTTTGTGTCCGTGGGGGTCACTGTGATAACCCTTCAGTGCCATCACACCACAGTGCTGTTGGAATTGTGTCTGAGAGCAGCTGCCTGTGTCCTTGGAGCAGTTGTAGCCCCAGCCCTGGAGCTGCAGAGGATGTGCAGGGACTGCCCCTGGCATTGTTTGCTGCAGTAACTCGCTGGCTGAGAGGGGGAAATGTGTGAAACACATTAATCACATACACATCAGCACTGCAGGTGCAAAGCACAAAACAGAGACTCAAAAAAATTGATTTCCTCTCCCTTACCCCTCCTTTCTTTTGCTTCTTTCTTGTGTTTGTACAGCTGGCTATTCCTCCTCATTCCACCAGTCAGCTGCCTGTGAGATTCTGTCCCTCTGCCCTTGGAAGGCGCAATCACAAGGCAACAATAACCTTCAAATGCCCACAGGTATGATAATGTGCTTGTCCCACAACACTTGGGATTCAGATTAGGTACTATTTATGATAGGCAAGGAAGTAAAAGATCAGCCTGTAGGTCAAGATGAAGTTTGGTGACTGGATGCATAATGAAAGAGTAAACATGATGTTAAAAACTTATAATTTGTTTTATCCTTAGTTTTACACAGAAATTGTTCTGTATACAGTATTAAACTGTGGCATAATGGCCTAGGAGCTAGAACAGGTAATGAATAATTTCAGTTCTGCTAGTTTTAATGCTTGAAGACTGGCACTTCTTAGGAGTGTCACCTCTGAAATTAAATTTCTTGGTGTTTTTCCCAACCTCCCCAAAATGAAATTGTTTCATTTTTTTATCCAATCTGAATTTTAGAAGATCACACACTTGATAAAGTGAATTCCTCCTTTCGTTTTATCTGAAAATGTTTTTTGCTTTGAACACCTTATAATTGTTGACTTCTTTTTTTTTTCTGAGAATTTTCCAGAAGTTGAATGAGAAACTAGTAAATAATGAGACATGAGTCATCAACATGACCTACTAAGTGTTATTAAACTACAGCTGGAATAAAAAAGAAAAACTGATACTATAATGTAAATGGTAATATTTCATCATGCAATATGTGGTTAAATGAAGCCTTTGCTTTCTGTGCAATTTCCTCTCTGTATTTTTTTTTTTGAGTTTCAGATATCCTAAAACACTGCTGATCTGTGAATTATTCCAGTTGAGTGCTACCAGCAGTTTTCAGTAGTGTTTTAAGCAATACTAAAAAGCAAATATTCTTTTATATGAAGAAAACAAATACTGAAGGAAGTCATGTGGCAATTTTCTGTCTTGAAAAAGTATATTGAAAAGACAGGTTATTTGCAGGTGGTGTTGGCACAGCATTTATTTTCAGAATCTCTCTTAAATATTTAGTAAGGATAAAAACAAGGAGGCAGCAATTCTAATATGAATAGTATACATCCAAGGTCAGTTCAAGAGGACACAATGTCCTTCTCTGAAACCTGATGGTCCAAAGAAATTTTAGATCTGCTATTTCTTTTCAATATCCTTGATTTTTCTGTGTCTAAAGGTTAATGTTCATTATTATCTTTGGAGTAACACTTTTAGCTTGTTGTGTGATTCTACTGCTGTCCCATCAAAGAATTATTTTCTTTCTTCCTTTGTCTTCTAGAGAGAACTTCTCACTTTATCTGCTTTCAGGTTTTAATATATATGCTTTGAATTCTGTTTTTGCAACTACCTACATCTTTCCATTCCCTACACTGAAAGCACTGAGCAGCTGGATGGAAGTTAAATACTGTGTGCTTGAAGTAGTACAGAAATTAAACACAAGAAGGAGATATGAACGTGTCCCAGAATGAAAGTATTGACTTCCAGATAGCAATACTTAGAGTAACAACAGCTTGAAGAAAGAAAAAAGAAAACAAAAATTTAGGTTCGCCTATAGCAGAGACAAAGAACAGTGGAAGAAAGTAGGCAAAATAATTTAAAATGTACAGCTCTGACTCATCAAATAATAAACCATGGCACGTTCCATTCACAGTTTGGAGAGAGGATATTTCACCTGACGGGGTCTGGAGTTCCTCCTGAGCGCATGGAAACCACCACCACCAGTGCCTGCATTGGAGAGTATTCCTCTGCCATCATATCCTTCAGAAATCCCACTGCTGAGAATGTGGTGGTAGATATCGTGCTGGCAGGTACAGGGATTTGGATTTTTTTTTAAATGGGAGAAGAAATAAGAAATTTAAACTCCTTGGGTTTTGTGAAAGGGATGTGATTAAATTTTAATAATTTTATATTTTAGCAACAGACTTCTTGTGTATTGTCCACATCCACCCTGAAAACTCTGTAGAGTGTGCTGTGGGAGATGGGAAGGACACAAACCTATAACAGCTTTGCACAGAAGACTTCTTAGGTCATGCAGCCTCATGTGGATGTGCAGCTGCTGGCTGGGTGTTCTGCACTGCAGCACTTTGGCAACAGGAAATTCTGGGATGTGTTTTGGTAGCTGTGCCTAAGCCACATAACAAATGCTTTGCTTTTGTTCTTCAATTAGCTTTAAATATTTTATATTACTTGGTCAGATTATGTATAACTGAAGAAGTTAGTAAGATAACAAGGGCAAAACCTTTTTAAGGTTTTCTTTGGTATTTTTGGGTTTTTTTTCTGATGATCTTCCAAGCAAGTATATTTCATCAATATTTTCAAACATGCTTTAAAGAATAATATGAGATCCAGAATTATCACATTGACAAGTAACTGTCCATACTGGGATTTCACAAATGCTGTAGGAACTCAGGTTCTAAATCCCACATTCTCACTGATGAGTAAAATTTACTCAGTCAAAAAGGAAAAGTCACTTCAAGTGCATCAGAAGGCTTTAAAGGGTTCTCTGAATCTCTACCTACTCAAACATAACATGTAGGTAGCATCAGAAAACAGGTGCCAAAGCATGTCCTGACATCTACAAATAACAAAAATTGAAGATAAACCTTCCAGTTTTATTTTCATAAATAAATAAATGTAAGACAAATAGCAACCAAACCATAAGAGAATAGTAAAATCAAGCCTGTTCAAAGGTAAGTTTTAAGCCATGTTTACACACTCATGCTGTGATTCAGGGTTTGAGACACATAGAATAAGTGAAGAAATGTGATTTTAAAAAACTGTAGATTCATGTTTTTTGTTGCATTAA
>WBNQ01031281.1:0-10184 GCA_013401375.1 Spizella passerina | reverse complement strand
GAGCAGCTGGGATCCTGGAAAAGGGGACTTAATATTTAAGTGAAAGAAAATTCATTTTGGACAGTTTGTTATGAATTTTGTAGAAGGGTGCTGTGTATGAGGAGCAGGATCTATGCACTTTGCTTATTTGATATAAAAGAAATGTATTGAGAGCAAATGAAGAAACTCCCTTTTTTGTTAAAATGTGGGAGAGATATTAGGAAAATGAGTACAAAACTGCATGATGAGAAGCAGCAAACAGAGACAATGCTTCAGCAGATAGAAGAACTGGAACTGCAAGAGATGAAAGCAACAGAACTGAAAGAAGAACAAGGGAATTTATTAAAGTAACTGTAGGAACTGGAAACAGAGTAGTTCTATTATTCAGTACAATGTATTTATTTGCTGGTGAAACATATGAATTACAGCTAATAATTTTGTTATTATCCCATAAGCATGAGTGTAAAGATTTTGATGATAAGTACTCTGAATTTGGAGAATGAATCAAGTTCAATTCACAGATGCGTTCAAGAGTTAAATGAAAATTACACAAAAGATACTTGTACTGTGTTTGCTGTCTACTGCGAAGGGCCCTGCAGAGAACAGTAAATACAACATTAGTTTATGAAAAGCCTTAGGTTGACGCTCTATAGTGTGAAAAGCAAAACTAAACCAAAACTTAGAAATATATGCTCTTACTGTGAAGTGTTGCCTAAACATTCGTATGACTGTAAGTCCTAAGTAAAATGTGTGAACGTGTCATAATGTCAATTTACTTGAATGTGTCTTTCTAGAGATGCTGCAACTCTGTAATTAAAAGAAAAGGGGGAATTGTGGGAGGATGGGTTTTAGGAGAATAGAGATAGTGCTGAAGGCAGTCTCACCCCTGAGGGCTTGCAGCTGTACTAATTACTAAAGAGTAGGAACAGCTCTGCCCTTAATAGGCCACAGCTGTGTCCAGTAAGGATGGGTATTCTAAAAGAGTGAGTTAGCTGGTCGAGAGGAGAGTTGGAGTTTGGAGCAATGAGGGTCAGTAAGGGGTAGTATGTGCTGTGAGGGTCAGTAAGGTTTAGGTGGTCGTGCAAGGAGTCGGCAGGCCATGCAGAAAGAAGAGAAAAGGAGCCAGTGTCGTGAGGAGCTGCCTGTGGAATTCACAGAGAGAAGGTATGAAAGTTTTACAATAAGATAACAAACTAGNCCTTATTATGATGTGCAATATCTCGGATTTCCTCAAAATTCTGCATGACTCCAGCATACTGCTTTCTTTCTGAAGTCTTGCTAGCCCTGCTTTAGTGACTTCTTTGCAACTGGCTGCTAATGGCAATTCTCATGGAGCAGCTAACAGCTTACAAGAAATTAATCACCTTTTTCTTAATATTCAGGCAAGATTTTCTGTTTTCATGAGTTGGAGGAAAGAGGGAAGGCAGTTATAACCCTTGTAATAATTTTTAGAGTTACAAGTGCTGAAATAGCCAGTTGGGAGAAAAGTACTCATAAGGGTGTTATTGAAGTTGTCTGTCCCCTTGCTACATAGCTTACAAGTTAATCAGTGTTTCAGAGTTCAAAAGAGAGGAACGTCAACATGGATTCTGATAAAGTTTACCTTGCGTCAGTAAGTTCAGAGGCTGGAGAGGGAGGATGTGAAACAATTCACCAAAAAGTCAGGTGAGGGGACACAGATCCTCTGGACCCCTGGCTAGGAGCTGCAGTGGGTCACTTAGAAACCAAAAAGCATTGCCCAGGGCTGTAGCACAGGCAGTATATTTTATTTTTATCCTTGTTTTCATTTCCAGTGTAATTCCCTCCTTCATTTTTGTGGGCAGCCTCCAGAAGGTAAAACACGCGTGGCCGCACACACAATGGGGAGAGCAAAGCTTTTCAGTTAAATATTCAAAAGTCTTTATTACTTCTGAAGTTAAGTGGCTTGCCTAATTCCAATGAACTAAGCACCATGGCAGAAACAAAAACTAGTGAAATTCAAGGCCCATTAAAGCCAGAGGAATTTTCCCAGGCTTTTGCTTTCTCCACTCACAAATATTCCACCTGACTCGATTTATAGCGTTGAGATTCTGTTCCTGATTTGCTCTTGGTTCAGAATGTGGTATGCAGCAGAGCAAAAAGATTCTGTCCTAGCAGGGAAGCAAAGTCTCCTGGCATCAGAGGAGATTGTGACTGAGAAGTGGCTTTTAGATGCAGCAGGAAATGCAGCATTTTAAAGGCCTTTTTCAACCTTAAGGGTTCTATGATTTCACAAAAAGATGTATCTGAAGATGCTGTAAGCAAAGCCTTGCATTACTTGGAAAAGAGACCATCAGAAAAATATGATCTGTTGGAGTTTGGACATTCAGTGCTGGAAGTTGTCTTGACAACAAATGTATTTCCCAAATGATTTTTTTTTTTCTAGCAGGAAATATAGTTGATACAAAGTCAGAATGATGTCAGAAAATGTGGAATGTCTGCTAGTTAACCCAGAGTTAAGGGATTTGATATTTGCTCAGGAAGATGGATATATGTAATAGAGACCTCCTTGGACTGGGAGTGAGGGGGATGAGTCTGGGAGATTGGTTTTGGGAATGTAAATAGGTTCTAAAAATTTTTTTTTCTGGTTTTTTGGCCACATGTGGAAGAAAATGCAGTTCATTAGGGATATTGACATTGGCCTGTTCTGTTGGAGGTACTGGCAAGTCTGTCTTCATAATTATACTGTACATCTCCAGGTTTGCCCTCTTTTTTTTTTTTTTCAGAGCTGTATATTTTCCAGCTAAATGTACATGATCAGCTAGTTGTTGAAATAATCCAAAACAGATTTTGCAAGGCAAATGCATGAGTCAGGATTTTAAATGCACTTACCCCTTAGTAAATAACTGTCCCATAGAAAAACATTGGTTTTATTTCAGTAACTGGAGATGGATTTATTCCAGTTAAGGTGGGTATTGCTATAATTTAGCTTGCTCTTCTGGAGATATAATGGTCAAAAATAGGGTTTTTTTTTCTTTTTTAATGCCCACTGAAAAATGTGTTGACTTTTCATTAGAATGAAAAAATATGTCCAACTCTACCTGAACTCATTCACAGTAGCTCCTTGAAAATTTGTCTAAATAGGAAAAAAAAATCTTCTCAAGTATGAATTTTAGCTTGCTGTCAGCATTGTAGATAACATTTGCTCAGGGCTTGTTTCAGCTGTTGCACTGTGGTTACTGGGCTGTTTGTGTTTGCCTTCAGGAGATGCTGCCTCCAAAGCTGTGTCTTGTCCATTTGTGCAGCAGGGGGAGGTGGATTTGGGCAGAAGTGGGTGGACCTAATTTAATGCTGATCCTCTTCCATATAACACTGGGAAAAGGAGGGATCTTTAGACCAATTTATTGGGCACCCTTTCCTGCAGAATTCCTGAAACACCTCTTCTCCCTGAGCAGAAACAATCATTGCATTGTAGAGATTCTTCTCTCTAGCCTCCCTCACACAAAAACCACGCGGAGTTCCATCACTCCAGCCTGGAGTGGGTGATGGAGCAGCATGAGGTGAGCACCCAGTAGCTCCTGGGCTGGGCTAAGCCACTCCGGGGGCTGTGCTTGATGATTTGTGGATGCTTTTGACACTGTGTGTGCAGCAAGGTGAAGTTCCTTGAGCTATGTCTGCTGCAGCTGCATTTATCTCTTATAGCAGTGGTAAATAAATTTCAGGTAGATCCCTCTAGTCCGGAGAATATTTGAGAGATGATCCCAAATCAGTTTTTCTCCCTGGTACACTTCAAGCCTACCACAGTCTCCAGAGAAGGTTTTTCTACCTGCAAAATATTTTGTCTGGTTCTCAAATTCCTTCTACGATCCTCTTGGCATTCCTAAAGCCATAAAGTGTGTTTTCATCTTCTGTTTCCTTCTGTAGGCAAAGATCAGGGCCAGCCTTACCAGTAGGGGTCAGGGAATGCCTGAACTAATCCTGCCTTCAGCACACAAGGAATGGTGGTGGTGGAACAAAACTTGAGACACCTAAACTTGCAACCATTTCTTTGCACAGAAATGGAGAATTTTTCTTGGATTAAGTTGTTTTTTTTTTTTTTACTTAGATATGGAATAACTGAGAGGTGTTTTAAAAACTTTTATTCCGTTTTCAGTCTCATGTGAAGGGTGAGACAATTCAGATGTTATAATTCATGCTATTACAATCAGAAGTTAACTACTTCCTAATTACAATAAATTATAAGCCTTTCTTGGCCTATCAGCTTTTGCCACACCATGTTGTAAATGTCTTAAAGCCAATCATCTAAAATTATCCCTTTTAGGTCTTACTATAATGCATCTTTCATAGCTCTATTTCTCTAAAGTATCTAGTCTTTTTTTGCAAGGCCATCCTTTGAAACTTGTTTGTAGTACAATTTCTCTCTCAAAAATGTCTGTCCTATTCCATGGCATTTCTAAGTCAGCATTTCTTATCTCAAGGTATGCATACTATGTGAGCCTTCTGTCAGGTTTTGAGAATTTTCTACAAATTCATTCTCCACGTTTTCTTAAGTTGTCATGTAATTCAGCACTTGCATGGACTGTGCACAAAAATATTTAAATTCCTGTCTGGCTTTAATACAGGTGCTTCAAGAACACAGAGGTCCAGAGTTTATAAGGTGTGAAGGTGTGTTTCTTTAAGAATCAATACCAACCAAGCTTCTGCTTAGGTTTAATTCCACATGTTACATGGCTGTGGAGGACACATATGCAATGCTGAGTGCATGCCATGTCTCCCCAGTAAAGAAACTGATTTTGCTCCACCCACTAATTTTTAAGAGACAATTTATATTCTGCAAGTAGGTCCACCTCTCAAAATCAGTCTTGAGACTCAAACTATTTCACTCTTGGATGTCAAGAAGTGTGCCTAGGCCATGCAGCAAATGCATTCCATTGCTGCCACGTCATCAGCTCGTGCTCCCTCCTGGAACAGGAGCTGTGTCGTGTACGGATCCATCTCCTCAACCTGCACTGACATCTCAGATGGAATGCAGATCTCCTGGGAGTTACACAGCACTGTGCAGAGGTGCAATAAATCTTTAAACATCGTTAAGCTTGAATGTATGTGCACACACATACAAGTTCATACATTGCATCAGGTTATCAATCACTATCTCTCTTTGCTGGGCTGCTTCTATTTTTTTTCTCTCTCTCTCTTTTTTTTTCCTAGCCTTGCCTCAGGAATTGCTTTTGAAGGTATTTTGATTAGTTATGTAATTGGCCACTTGTACAATTAAAAGCAAACTTTCAGGTCACACATTGTATGTTTACTCTTTGGCTTTAGGAGAGCTTCATTCAGAAGAAATTGCTATTGTTTCTTTGCCTTCCCATGGGAAAGCTTTAGTTTTGAAAACCATTCAACAAATGTAAGGTATGCAAAGAATACTATAAAGACAGTTCTTGAGTTTGCCAACTTTTTTTTTTTTTTTTAAGCCAGTAGTTACCAATTGCTGTCTTCTGTATAAAGGCAGAGGTTTTTCCAATGCTGCCATGGACTGAGCTTTGATTTATTGATGACCCATGGAGCTGATAAATTGTCAGTGTTCTCTCTTTCCTCCCCCCCACCCCAGATTTCAGGAGCTTCTACAAGGATAGAATGGCTCACCTTAGCTGATTCTGAGTCATTGCCTCTGCTATTATTGAGAAAAAGTGATCATCAGTGATAGCATTATGTGAACTGATAGATTTTTATGCTCAAATCTGCTCATATCTGTTTTACTTCTGGAGAAATGAATATATATTTTTACTGCAGATAAGTCCTTAAGACTGGGAATTCATTGGAGGCCTGAAGATGCTCATGAAGGACTTAACATTGTTTTTAATCAGGAAAATGTTCTTTGGCTGTGTGGCCCATCGTGCATTAGTTATGCATCATATCGTAATAATCAATTTGATTATAGATTTAATACCCAGCTGTTCTGAGTCAGAAATGCATTGACCATATCCCAAACCCAAAATAAGCCTTTCAGAGTGACTAAAGGATTGATGTAGTTTGCGAAATCTGACATTTCGGTTCAAGTGGATATATAAACTCTGGTTTGTTTTGGTTCTAGGGTGGACTTCTCAATTATTTAATCTCATGTTATTATAGTGATAAAGTACTTCCTAATAAAAATTCTGAATGTAGTTTGTGACGATAATTGTTGAACACTTAAACCGTGGAGAGATGCACTTCTCACCTGAACATGGTAGATATTTTTTTAGGCATCTCTTACATTAGATGTGTGGGGAGAACTTGATTTTTAACTGACAAAAAGAGGAATTCCCAGTAAAATGCAACAACTTATTATGTAGTTTTATAAAATTAATGAATTGATGCTATCAGCTTATCTTTTTGGTAAATATCAGTCTTCTAAAATCCAGCTGTGCTCTTTTCTAAATGGCATAGTGGAAAAGCAACAGAAACTTCTAATTGCTGCATTAATTTGTAGAATAAAAATTTCTCAGAGTGATGTTGTTGCTCTATTATTAACCATAGCATGAAAATAAGTTTGGTGTTTGCATCTCCGGTTGTAAAACATTAAAAAAAAATCCATCAACTATTACACATTGTACCTTACCTGTTGATGTAATTGCAGTGTGACTAAAAAAAAACCTTTAAAAGCAACAGGTAACACTTCCTAACCTTGATAGTTTGGCTGAAAGAGACTGTCATGAGGAAGCACTTGGGCACCATGGTTACATAAACTCTTTTCTATTTAAAGTCTTGATGCTTGGCAAAACTGTCATGCATGGGATGATCTTTCCTTCTGTTGCTGTGTCCCAGCAGCTGGACTTTGACAGCTTGCAAGGGACATGTCTGATTGCTTGGGGATTCACTTTTTCTCCTTCTTCTATGCACTAAGGAAAAAAAAAATCTATCGGAGAAGAGCTGCCCAAACTCTCAGGAAGCAAATTTGTGTCTGGGTGAGCACAATTCAAATCACTATTGGCATTGCTGGAGCTGACTGGAATACAAAATCCAGCTTGTTCCATGATTCATCTTATCTCTGGCTTTTTGTCACTGAACACAGGTTTTTATGGACTCTAATCCATAAATGACATGGATCATTTTAATCTGTGTCTAAAACTAATAGCACTTTGGAGTTCAAAGGGAAGAATTTCTGCATTATTGAGAGCACTGTTCTTGAATTGGGCTGATCTGACCTGGGTTAGCTCAGAAGGAAATCTAACAGGACCTTCTACTGGGAATGCAAAGCCATTGCATCTGTCATTGTCCTGAAAGCTTCTGCTTGTGCTGAGTGGAAGACTTTATAGCACTGTGGCTTGGAAAGAGCAACACAGGGTTAACTGGGGGCAAGTCTGTGCCAGCCAGGCTAGGGTGTCTCTATTTAATAAGGCACACATAGCCCCAGAGCAGGTTTGGGGGTGGGATGAGTTAGAGGGCTGCCAGGCAGCTGGGTGGCTTCCTCCTGCTGCTGATCCCTCTGCTGATGCCTGGGGTTTGCATTGTTCCTGGCTTGAGCTGTGCAGCCACACTGAAGCACCTCGGGCCATCCTTCCTTATCGCTGGGACAGAGGGGAACTGCAAGCCCCGAGGAAAGTAAAGCACAAGTATAATGAAGGTGTGGGTGTTTGTATTTATACAGCAGGAGCTCCATATCAAATGACCCTGGGGGGAAGCTAACCCATTCCCAGGCAAAGGTGTGGTGGGAACTCAGATAAAGGTTTGTACATGGCCTGCAGGGAGAATAGCTCAGTGTGAAATCGAGTTTATTTAAACTCTTTCAGAGTCTTGCAGCCCATGGTGCTGTGGCAGACACTCATCTGCACAAGCCAGGACTGCTTCTAGGTAGACCCCAGTGGAACTGTCGGGAAAGAGGTGCTCCATGCAGCAGAGACTCTGAGAATTATGTGGGCATGTACATGTCACTTTTTCAAGAGTATGCTGGTTATGTTAATTTCCTTATTTCCTGCCAGCTTGTGTGTGTTTCAAGGAGACCAAAGGATTTGTGTCTCCTGGCCTTTAAAACACATGCTTGGAGATTTGCTTGCAATATATTGATCTTCACTGTCAGAGCCTGTGCCCAGAAACAGAGAGCAATAAAAAATGAAGCCTTGAGATAAATTTTGTGAGGGTCCATTTTAAGCATTGATTGAGGACATCCAGTTATTCTGAAGACATCCTTACTCTGAGGAAAATAGATCAGACTGCCTCCTCTCACCCGCTGTTCTACTTTTATAAAATACTTTGCTTTAATCATGACTTAAATAAATAAACAATTTATCTGTGAAACACTTCAGATACTGAGAATCACATTGTAATGCAGTAGTTTAGGAGGTGGAGCAATAGAAATTTGTTTCTCCTGCTTCCTATTAAACTAATTGTTACCAGTCTCACAGGATCATATTATCCATAGGTGGGGCTGGGACCAAAGTGACTGAAAGGGCTTCTTTGGCTATTGCATTTCCATTTTGACAAGTATAAAAACTGCTCATGCAGATCTTTTAATCCATATCTTATCTCCAGGCCCTGAGATACCAACCAGAATGAAGTGCAGCAGGGTTATGAATGGAGCCACGTAATGGATTTGGTTGTTTGAGTCTGAGAAATTATGTGAAGCTGCTGAACTGGAATTGCAATAATCCAGAACATGCATTGAGTTTCCTGGTGTCATTAACACTGAGGTTGATTGTATTTGGCTGCACACAGATTGGGTCAACAGTTTTTATCTCTGGCATAGTAGAAGAGACTCAGTGATCCCTTGGCCTAACAAAAAAATCATTTATAAATTAAATCAAATACCAATGGTTAGTGTGTAGGAAATGTTTTCTGGCAAATGGGAGGTCATAGTTCAGTGCACTGGAATCAAGCAGGGAGGTGGAAACGAGCCTGATTTTCAGCAGAGCAGATGACCACCAAGTCAGTGGTATTTGAGGTACATTTGATTCTTCCTTTTAAGCCTATCTCATTGTAAATATAAAGTTATCAAGGAAGCTGTGTGGATTTTAAAGCAGGAATATGTGTCCTTTTACAACGATGCTGTTTAAGGAGTCGCAGATTCTAACTTTCATCCCATAATGTAAATATTTGAAGTAGATCGGTATCAACATGACAAAGTGGAATTTCTTTCCTTCTCACTGTCCATCATCCTCTCATTCAGAGCCATCATTGTTATGAAGGTTAAAAGCACTGCCAGGGAAGGTTTGGTTGGGGTTTGCTGCAAGGCAGAGGTAGGATACCTACCACAGTCACTGCTGAGCAGGCCTGCAACAGGAAACACAGGAAGTGAAGCTATTTGCCTGGGTCATGGGTCCACTAAATTTAGGCTCTGATGGGCTAGAGGAGAAAATGAAAAGACCTGAGTGTTTTCATGACAGAATTGATGAATGCACTGAGCAGCTCCAATGTTTAGTAGCTTTGCCAGTCAAACCCTCAATTTTCTTTGCTTTTTGTTTTTTTTTTTTTACAATGGACTGAAAATTATATCTTTTGTGGAATCTGGCACTTGAAGCACAAATATTTTAGTCGTTGTTTTATCTGGAGAAAAATAAAGGTAAAAACTTCTTTGAATGGAACTGATTTCTTTATTGAATCACTAGCCATACCAAAATACCAGCATTTCATGAAAGTCCATTACTTCATATAACTTCATTATATCAGTGTGTTGAAAAAATAGACTGTTTAAGACACCTCCTAGGAAAGTCTTGATGAGTTAATTGAAACTTACAGGAGTTAATGAAGATTCAGGCTTTCATTTTAATCTATTCAAGTTGTCCAGCAGGAGTTTAAAGTGTTGAAGTTCAAATGTCTAAGTTCCTGGGGTCCAAGATGTGTATACAAGTTGTGAGCAGAGGTGCCCCTAGTGAAGTACACTGAGTCTGGTGGTTGGGGAGAAAAAGAGCATGGTAGGTGTTACAATGAAGCACAATTTCAGAATGTTCTCCTGAGTGCAGAAACAAGAAATATTAGAAATTTCATCTCTCCAAGTTTTCTACTTTTTTTTTCTTGAACATGCACACATAGATCTGTCCTGTGGTGAGGAATTCCCTAGGTTAAACAACACTGTATGAAGAAATATCTCCTTTTATCAATCTTAGATTTGTCACCTGCAAGATTCACTTGCTAATTCTTGTATTGGTAGCTACATGTAGTAATTGTTTGCTGTTCATCTTTTGCATGCCCATCATGACCTTGGAGATCTTAACCACATGTTCCTCATAAATCCCTGTTTTCCAGGCTGAGCACTCTCAGACTATCTTGTTATT
>WBNQ01031280.1:0-12460 GCA_013401375.1 Spizella passerina | reverse complement strand
ACACAGCAGATCCCACACAATTTTTAGTTAAGAAGTCTCAAATTGGCTTGAAGGAATCAGGGAGCATCTTGTAGAATATCACAATTTTGTTTCATTTACTGTTCCACTCTTTCATAAGCATTTTATGCCTGGATGTTTCATCAATTAATGTTGAATATTTTATCAATTATAATGAAAATTATAGTTCTGACCCTCAGTTTATTTGCTGTGAAAACAAAGCAGTTTTTCACTATCACCCCAAGCCCCATCTCAACATGATCAGGTTATTTTCCCCCCAGATTCCCAATATACAGTGGATTTCACAGAACATCCTTATGGAGAAGCCTGACATTTTGAGACTGTTATGCAAGATCACAAAAATTTCAGACAAATGAATTGCAACAATTGAAATTTCAGCTTGATTAGTAGAATGAAGTGGTTTCAGGACTCATTAATAAAAAATGTATATCTGTCAGACATTTCTGAAATATTTTTGTATTAAAAATTTCCCAACAGACATTATCTTTCTCTGTCTCTCATCCAGCACATTTTATACTGATCCAGAAGCGAGAGGGTTTTCTGGGAGAAGCTGTTGACTTCCAGAGCTGCTTTTGGCTTAGTCCAAGTGTTGATTTCATTTTAACATCATTCCAGAACACTGGCAACAGGACAAACTTCTCTGGCCATGGAAACAATCCCCCTGCACATTGCATTTTGTGACTGCTGCAGGCTCTGTAAATGAGAGGATGGAGCAGATTTGCAAACAAATAATTTAAGTTTCCCATTGTGGTACCTGACTGGCAGGTGCAGGTTTTGTAGGTGCCATTTTGCACCCAAATCTGTGTGACAAGGAAGACTTTTCTTCCAGCAGCTTCACTTTTTTAAAAGGCCAGGAGCTGAGAGCAAATAGGATAAATTAAAAAAACCAAACCAAACCAACTCATTACATATGCTTCCCTCTTTCTCAGGCATATTTTATGCTGAAATGCTTCTGTTTTAACCAGGCATTTTTCTTTCTTTTTTCATCCTTTCTGCTCCTGTTGCTGTAAAGGGGATCCACCATGAGCAGGACACAATCCTGTGTGAGAGCACACAGGCACACCACCAGCAGGGCTCACGTCTGAAAATCTCACTTTCACAAGACCCAAGCACTTGGCAGCTCCATTTTTCTGACTGTAGGGTGCAAAGAGCCTTTTGCCTTTCAACAGAAAGAATGAAAATGTTATTAACCTTCTTCACCTGTTTCTGCACCCCTCTGTAACTGGTTTGAACCTTAAGATTAGTTTTTGTGTTAACAACAATCCTTGGAGTCCAGACATTTCGATCCTACACACACAGCACAAGCAGCAAAACTCCAAACAGATCCCTCTGCTCCTTCAAGGACTTCCCACAAGAAATCATTTAAGCAATTGTCTGTATGGGAGCTACTTAGGCAGTGGATGTACTTAAAACATGGTGATTGCTTTCAGGTCACACTTCCAACACCACAAAATCCTGCACAGCTTTTAACCTGCACAAGAACATCTGTCAAACCCCCTAAAACATGCAGAGCTCTGCATCCTGCTGCAACCCCCCCATGCTGCTAGCCAGTCTATGTTTTCCATATTTCAGTAATTTGTTCCATTAATTTAGGGCTTAAGCTACAGTTTTTGGTACTAAACACAGTATTTACCATTTCTCACAGCTCTGTCTGAACAGAGACAGAGCATGAGGGTGGATTTCGTGAATGGATGGGAAGCAAGAGACTTGAAAGAGGTCACAAAAGTCCCTTTTGGTTTTTGATTATCTCAATTAGAAATAAAGATCAACTCATTCCAACCCACCTTGCCATGGGCAGGGACACTTTCCACTATCCTGGGTTGTTCCAAGCCCCATCCAAGCTGGCCTTGGACACTTGCAGGGATCATGGGGCAGCCACAGCTGCTCTGGGCAATCTGTGCCAAGGCCTCACCTCACAGGGGAAAATTTCCTCCTAATATCTAATCTAACCCTGCTCTGTGCTCAAAGCCATTCCCCCTTGTCCTGTCACTTGCCAAAATTCCTTCTCCAGCTTTTAATATACTTTCAGTACATTTTCATATACATAAAAAAATTTGGAGGGGATAAAAGGAAAGTAGATTTGCATCCAACAACCAGCCACAAGCTCAGAAATTCCTCTGAATATTCAAAAGTTGCTCCACTTGTTTAGAAAACCCCTTGTTTTTAGTTACCCCATATGGAATAGTGGGAAAAGCAAGCAGTACATTGCTGAACTCACCAGGACATCCAGGAAAACATCCCCTGCTACAGGGATGCCTTGCTGCAGGTTGGTGTGTGATGTGTTGCTGTAGGTTGGCTATGTTATTAACTCCCAAAAAGCTGGATGTAAAAGGATCAGCTGATTGAAGGATGATTTTCAGAGATTATCTTCATGGATAATGAGATCCTGCTGGAAGTGGGGACAGGACCCACCTCTGGCTCTGCCTCCAGCCAGCTGTGTCTCTGAACAGCTGAGATTTCAGAGGAATTCATACATTAAACACCCCTGGAGAGGTAACTCAGGCAGTTTATGGCTTACTCTGTAAGGAGTGTACAAGAGGAGAATGGAAGAAGCTCTCAGGCTGGCAGGGACAACCTCCATGAGATCTTGCTTTCAGCACATCCAGAGTATGGGAGCTGCACATTGGAAGGTTTCCTGCTGCTCCTTTTATTTCCTCATACCTCACACACAGATCATTAAGCCAACAGGGTGGGGTTCTTCTTCTCTGATCCAAAATCCACACTGGGAAACCATCTCCCTTGATCTTCCCTCCCAGCACTGTAAGGTTTTCCAAACCATTCCAAGGATCATCTTCACACACAGGACCTAAAGCAAGATCTTGGGTTATACATTTTTACAATTCTCCACCTCCCAGAGTTTAAACTTATAGCATTTCTGCAATTCCTTTCACTAAAATAACACACTTCCCTGTTTTCATACCATTACAGCTTCTCTCTGGAGCCTCTTCTGTGAAAATTCTCGAGGTGCAATTCCCCAATCACTATAACCGATTTCAAATGGTGCTAGAAATTATTATTGACTCTGAACACCAAAAGAAATCAGTCATCCTCTAAAGGGGTTATGGAGATCTGCAAGGATGAAGAGCTATGTGCTGGACAGCATTTCACATTGGAGAATCCCCAAATACTTGATATAATTGTTATTAAAGCACTGGTGAGAAAACAAAGATTTAGACAGTGAAAATTTTCAACATCAACCATTAGACACATTTTTCAGTATAGTAAAATACCTCAAAAAAAATATTTTGAAAAACTTCTCCAGTTTTCACCAGATTTGGACAACATGACCAACCACCTGTGGTCTAATTCTCAGTTGCTGGCCATTTCCATGAGCACATCCAACCACCAACCTGCACTCTGGCAGGTCTTGTCACACAAAATAAGTAACACATTTTGATCTGCCAAGCATGCCACAACAAAAAGCCAAACACACAGGAGGGATGCAAACAGCATCCAGAACTCCCATGGTTCAATGCAGAATTACCTGTCTCAAATTCCATTGTCTGTCCTGTATGATACATGCACAAAGAATTTACAAGTGTGATGGAGTGGTAAGAAAAATACATCTAGGTAAGGCTGAAAACAGGTTTTGAGTTAAGAATTTAGAGCAGAGGTAGTTCCCTCCTTATT
The DNA here is from genome assembly GCA_013401375.1 of Spizella passerina. Lineage (NCBI taxonomy): Eukaryota > Metazoa > Chordata > Aves > Passeriformes > Passerellidae > Spizella > Spizella passerina. The sequence goes on along the minus strand of WBNQ01031280.1, from coordinate 8,812 downwards.
CCTCACCATGTTGTTTTCACTAGTTGGGGCATTAAAATCAACATCTTCAATACTGAGCTACAATTCTGTATTTTATTTTTTTGCCTCGTTTCTGTCTCAAAATCTTCTTGGGTTCTGAAGTTGCTGCTCACCACTCACAAATGTTATAAACATGATGACAGCAGAATTTCTGCCTTTGCAATCACTCTATGCATTGCTCCCCCAGGGGTCAGCTGGGTCACAGACCCACTGAGGGACTTTGTTTGGTGGTGGAGGTATTGGAATGGCAGAACCACAAAAGGAAGATGTTGATTTTCTCTTCTTTTCCTCTGAGGCTCCCGAGGGTCCATTTCCCTGATGAAGGCAGGCATTCTTCCTCCAAGAACACTGATTTCAAATGGTGCTAGACAATGAATAGTTAAATCTAAACCACCATATGAAACCAGCTTCCTGAGGGAGCTTGAGTCTAGCTGGGAGGATATTCCTGTAACAATAAATTGGAAATGCCACAGAAGAATACCTAGCCACGTCGGGTTTTTATTTTTCCTGTTAAACAGTTGATGCTTTTTTCTTATTCTTACCCTTGATTTTGGTTTGACTCACTCAAATGCTCACTTCTGGTTTTTATTACAGCGCTACCAACAGCAAGAGAATTGCTTGCAGCAGTGTCACTCAGAGGAATTTTGTTAGTCAAGCTTGAACAACATGTACAAGGCTTTAACAAGGAATGAAGGACCTTCATCCTGCTTGTGCTGCTGTCTTCTATTAACACACTCTGTCTGCTGAGCTCTGCCCACAGCAAGACTACATCCAGACACACCAGCAAGGGCAGCACTGCTGCAGAACTCCCTCTTGTGACAGCAAAACATGTGAGATGTTACCAAATCTTCATTTCAACAGCAGCAGCACCAAGACCAGCGTGTGACAGAAGCTGCACATCAGTGCCTAAAGGCTGAATATTCATCCCAAAGGTGTGCAGAGAGTCTGGAAACCTGCCCACCTGTCAGCTGGCTCTGGCTGAGGTGGGATTTGCAAATTAGGGGAAAAGTGTTTCTCCAAACCTCAGGTTAAGGACTGAGGTGATTAAGGGCTATTCAGACCTGGCACTTAGCACCTGGAGCCAGCACAGCTTCTAAGAAATCTGACAGAGGGTTGTTTCCTGGAAATCTGCTAGTGAAGTGTGATCTAGACAATTTACTCCCTTTCAAACCGATTTTTTTCCTTTTTTCATAACCTCTCTGCAGCCCCTCATCTCAGCTGGCAGCACAAACATCAGACCAAAGCCATTGCAGAGCGATGTCGAGCAAGCCTCGAGTGTTTGCACAGCCCTGCTCTCAGTGCCATCTTCTGGGAAGCACTCAGGACCATCACAGCCTCTCAGAAAGGAACAAATCACCCTGGGCAGGGGCACAGAAGGCACCACAAAGTGCCTGCATGGCAGAGAGAGGCACAAAGACACCGTGTGCCCCATCTGGTGCAGAACAACAGTTTTAAGGAAAACAACCCATCAGAGCAGGCTGGGCCTCTGCACAAGCAGGCAGTTCCTGCAGTTACTGGAAGAGCTGTCACCACGCCAGGCCACATCAGCACTGGATTTATTGTGCAGCTTTTCTGTCCAGAAGTGCCTGTGTGGAGCAGAGCAGGCAGGAAGCAGCAGGACAGAGCTGTGCCCGTGTCCCCAGGCTCTGCCCTGAGCTTGCAGCTGCCTGGGAATCTCCACACAGGCTCACAAAACACTAATGGGTAAAAGGAAGCTGCTTTCAAGTGCAGGCAGAACCAAACTATTTTTCCTTCAGCCATGCAGAAGTCCAGAATTTTGCCTTGCTGTAGTGTTTTCAAGAGTGTGAAGCATCTTCTTTTTTCCCTCCTGCAGTTTATTGCACCTGGGTATGCTCCATATCTGCCTCTGGAAGCCCTGTGAAAGCTGATTTTAGCTGACTAGAACCACAGAACCAGTGAGGTTGCATNCCTAATGTCCAACCTGAACCTCTGCTGGTGAAACTTGAGGCTGTTTGCCATTGTCCTGTCACTTGTCACCAGGGAGAAGGGGCTGACTCCCACCCCACCACAACCTCCTCTCAGGTAAATGTTGGTCTTGAGGTAAATAAGGTCATGCCTGAGTCTCCTTTTCAACCCTCAGCCAGTCCTTATAGAACTGACATTTCAGACCCTAAACCACCATGGAAGGTGACCCCATCTGTTGAGTCCTGAGGACAGGCAAATCTTCCTAATGGGGGCAGAAAACCACATAAAAATAACTACACCTGTTCCTAAAGTTTCATCACATGCTGACACGCAGCTCTGTCTTCATTTACACCAAGGACAACAAACCCAACCAGCTCAGACCAGGAATCCAACTCCTGAAGAGGGAAATCAAGCCAGCGTGGACACTTCTCACAAGGGTATCTGTCAGCAGCACAGCTAACACACTCCTCTCCAAGAAAATCCTCATGGGAAAAGCCCAAGAACCCAGAGATCCATCTGTGAACCAAGGAAAGCATGGAAAATTCACAACTGTCTCCCCTGGACAAGGCTAATTCCTGCTGTAGCATCATTTCCATGCAGTTGCATCCACGACATCCACGGATTTCAAGCTGAGGTCCAACTGCCTGGCTCTGCCTTTAACACCAACCTTAGGAGGCTTGCAGACCACAGCTTCTCCATGTGGCTATCCAGAAAGCAAATTCTGCCATTTAATATCATTTGCACTTTTGAAGAAAGCATCTTTCAAAACTTGTAACAACTCAGTGTGCTCCTAGAACAGGCTAATGAGAAACACGCTGGCATCAGGGCTGTAAACTGTCATTTCTAAATTGGAAAACCAAATGAACTGCAGATAGAGAGCTATTGTGCTGCTCCAAGATGCCTCCTTCTAATTAGGTGCTGGAAGTTTTAAAACATTTTCAAAGCTTGGACTGCTCCATCCTTCCCAGATTTAATGATTGAAGAGCTGAGGGCAATTTCCTCCTTGAACTGGGAAGAAGAAGAACAGAGCAGTTAGTGTCTTCACATTTACAAGTAAGAACTTGGGACACAGAAAGAACCAACCCAGAATTCAATGACTTAGATAAAAAAGTGTAGATGGAAGAACATCTGATTGCACTTAGGTTTCTGCAGTTACAAATTAAGTGTTCTGTAATCCTCCAGAGAAAATTATGGGAATGACATGTCAGTGACTTTAAGCTCTAATCTTACAAGCTTCATAATTCATGTTTTTATTTGACATTGATGGGATCACTTGAATGAGTAAAGTTTTGTCTGCAATTAAAGCACTGCAAGAATGAAGTTTACAAAGGCTTTGTTTTGCTGTTGAATAATTCTAGTGATTTACAGGTGGTTTAGCTGCATTTAAACACTCAGTAGGGAACCCTCTCTCTTCTAATGATGAAATGCAGAATTCCTGCACTTGGAATGACATGGGAACTGTCTGTGACTCCAAGTGTCAGCTGTGGCCACTTTATCCCATTCATCAGGGATAATCACACAGAGCATGCACTGGGTGTGACTTGGAAAGACTTCCATGGTGGACTAATGATTCTGCACAGGAAATTCATTAAAAAATAAGTCCTACAGCTTCCTTTCCATGCCCTGCCATAACAGGAGCTGTGTGAATGGATTTTGTTAGAGCTGCACTCACGACAGCTTTATGATCCATCTGCAAGGCAGAGCCAGAATCTGCAGACAATGGCCTGTGAGAACATCACATCTGACAAACTGCTCAACTTACTGGAACTTTTTAAACCTTTTTTTTTTAATTTTAATAATAAAATGTGTAGCTGAGGGAAGATGACAGAGTGACAAGTCTGCTCTGTCTGTGCCATGGGAAGGGACTGTGTGAACTTCCTACTTAATGTCTGGCCATGGATCTCATTTATGAGCTGCTGCAGACACCCCATGGCATGATGGAAATGGAGGAGCCACTGAGAAATTATCTGTCAACTGAAAAACCAATTAATACAAACTGCAGTGAGAAAGAACTGCCTACCCAGACAGAGACTGGGATTGTGAAGTCAGTTACAGATGTCTTTAAGGGAATTTTTTTTTTTGGTCATTTTCAACTTGAACTTAAGCCACAGCTATTGGGGAAAAGCTGCTTCATCTTTTCTTTTTCTGCACCATCAATCCCCCACCGTTTTCACCACCAGCTTAATGAATTCCAACTATCAAGAGAGCTCATCCGCTCTGTAATTTGTCTTTTTTTGTTCCCTTCACTAAACAAGCAGGAAAAATGTTTTTAATTTGCAATGCTGAACAAATACCTACTGTGTTTGCCAAGACTTTATTGACATTCATGGCTGTCCACAAAGCTGACTGACTTCTCACAGAGATGGTTTATCTCCTCAAGTAAAAAAAAACAAACCTGCCCTAACGAGAAGATGTTAATCTTCCTTAATAAAATAAATGAAAAGCAGCAGTTCAATAAATAATCCTGTGGCCAGTGAAAGCCCTTCATTCAGGATATGGTCCCAGAGCAGATTTTTGTTGACAGCAAGATCACACAGCTCTGGGACACCCTCCAGTGCTCACTGCTGCCTCTGATGCTGCATTTCTTGTCATCTTCAGCAGCACCAACACCACAGCCTGTGGGCCATGAAATTCATTCACATGATTCTAACACAAAGGGAAAAAATGAAGAGTTTCTTTCCTTGACCAAGTCGTTTTCAGTCACCTGGTTTTCCACAGGGTCAGGGAAGAGGTGGCACTGCATTGCTGCTGAGCTGGGAATGAATGGCTGGAGTGGGCAGAAACTGATTAAGCTGGCACCAGCAGAAGACATGAACTGTGGAATTACCCCTTGGATAGCATCAAATCCCATCTCTCTTGCTCAGCTGGTCATGAGGAGCTGAGATGAGTTTCAGCCTGCAAGGAAACACAGTTCTTGAACTTTCACAAGAAAATCAATACACTGAACTCTGAGGTTCTTACTCAAGTTTTACTGGATTTTTACACAGGGCTCAACCTTCCCCACAGCCCTGTCTGCCTGAATTTTTCCATTTGAATTTCCCTCACTGAACAATTCTGTCATCTTAAAAGTGCAAGAAACAATCAAAGCCTCCACAGCTGGAATTTAACATCAGCAGAAGGTCTGTGGTGGCTTGATATAAACAGCAAGAAAAAAAAAGCATTTGGATCATTTGGGAGGAAAATAATAACAAACCATCACTGAAAAGATTCCTGCACTGATAACAGTACTTCACATTCCTTCCTGTGCTTTGTTTAGCTGCACTGAGAAGTGAAGAGATCTGGGGAACAATCCTCTGGAACAGGCAAAGAGCCCTCAAATGAAGGTAATTACTTCCCACCAGTGAAACACCCAATTTACCCATTATGCAGGCACACCATGCATTTCTCTCTGTACTTTCAAAGCTCCTCAAAGCTCTGAGCAGCAGAAGTGTGATGGCTACAAGGTATTTGCAACAACTGATGCCAAGGAGGGACAGGGATGTGCTGTACCTGAGAAAAAACTGCCTCTACCATGCAGAGCTTCCTTTGTGTACTTCTGGAACAATTCATTACTGACAGGTTTGTCCTCAGAATCTGGAAGAAGAAAACACCAGAAGTTGTTTGAATTGTGTTGTTATGCAAAAAGATGAATTAAAACACAACTTAAGAATAATTTTTTCTTTTCCTGCAGGTTTTACACAGATTTTTAACCACGTTATGACTCCTCACAATCTGGACTTGTTTGAGTGCAAGGCAATTGAGGTGTGCCACTAACCCATCACTAAATACAGGCATCATGCTCCCTATGGAAGGAGTAATTTTGGATTAGAACTCACCAAAAATTCACCAAAAAAAAATTGCTGTCTTTGTTTCACAACAAAATATGTGTAGGCACTCCTTGTGAGATATATCCAAAACACATCCAAACCTCCTGGCAGAATCCCTCGAGCTGCAGTCCACTTGTGCAGTGGCTGTGGCAGTGGTGCCACGGGGAAGGAATTCTTTGTGGAGGCAGAATCCATGAAAGGCAGGTGCCAGAGAATCACCTGCTGCACAGAGCAACATCCCTGACGTAAAAGTTGTCTCAGATTTACTCTGAACTCTGTTTTGAAACCTCATCAGGCTGATTTTGGGGATTAGCAGGGAAGGAAATCCTAAAAATACAAAAGCAGGCTTATCAAGCTGGGGGAAAGGCAGTAAGATGTTTTTGTGACAAAGGCTTCAGGATATGAATTATGCATCACCAAAAACTGACTTCAGTCTGGATGGGAGGAGGGAGATTTCTGTGCATCCAAATCCCAGCACAACAGGCACAAGCTGCTCTGCAGGGAATTACATCCATCCTGTACAAACATTATCCATTTGAGAATCTCACTCTTTTTGTTGTGCTTGAGTATTATTTTGTGCTAATTGTGAGAATCTGAGGCAGAAAACCACAAATAACCTGTGAAATCCTTGGAATCAGTCTCCATCCAATTCAGAGAGGGCTACTGAAACCATAAGGAAGCAGGAACAGTCTGGCTTCAGCCTCCCTCTATTTCTGTCCACATTCCCACCCTGTGCCCATCACCATAGCAGCTGACTGCTCCTTCTGCAGAACACCAACCTTTGGGGCAGCAGAGGCAGCAAAATAGGTTTTTTTTCCCCAAATAGATCACCATTTTCCGGATAAAAAGCAGCTGATGTTGTATTTTAGAAATTGGACAGGACAGCCATAATAAAAAAATGTAATTCCCTGTTGATTGCTGAGGTATGTTAATGAGGGTATAATAATGAAGCAGCCACCCACAACAAAACAAAACTCACTGTTGATTGTCCATGTCTTACATTATAAAAGCACATATTTTCATTGCCACTGCTGCCTGACACATTTAAAATCATCTCATTGGGGTCTGGGGGAAAAAACAAAGGCCTTTAAGAATAAAAAACAACCAAAATACTTCTTCAGCTTAAAACAGTTCTTCTGACTTACAGCTTATGGGACGTAAGAGTGACGAGCATCATTTTTAGCAACCACCCTGGCACTGTGGCTGTTATATAAGTTCCAATAGAAGCTCTAATCCCACCCTGAGCAGAAATGCCCCTGTCATGAAGCACCCCAAAGCCACACCTGCTGTTTGTGCCATCAGCTGGATCACAGCCACTTGTGTCCCTACAAAGTGAGCTCTCCAAGCCAGGCACTGCTGCCCCTCTGCTTATCTCCAGCACTGGATTAATTTGTGCTGCTCCACACTTGATTGTGGCACTTGGTCTGTCAGAGCATGCAAAGTGGCCTGGAAGGAACTGCTCCTCTGGATCTTTAAAAAATAACAGTAAACAGCACCAAAATCTTTATTAGGCTGTGTTTTTTTTTTGTCTGATGTAACACAGACTCAGACTACTCCACAATTACCCAAGAGGAAGCGAAATTAAAATTATCACACAGAAAGAAGATAACAATTAAGAAAGATAGGAAGTTCAATCAGACCACTTCAAGTTTTAACCTCAGCTTAATTCCCACGCCTCAGGAACACACTGCTGAGGACCTTTCAGTGAAAGACAAATATTCTGCACTCCTCCCATCACATATGACACTGCAAAAAATCCCTGAAAGCCAAGCCAGGAATATTTTCAGAGTGAAACAAAACACTTTAGAACCCTTTCTTTTTATGCTGAAGAAGCAAAGAAGCCAGATGAGGCAATGAGCAACCTGGGATAGTGGAGGGTGTCCCTTCCCATGGCAGAGGGCTGGAACTAGATGGTCTTGAAGGTCCCTTCCAAACCATTCTGTGATTTTATGAAGCAGAAATCAGTATTTTTTACAGATATTCACTTCCTACATTCTGCTGCTGCACAGTGACAAATACATATGTCAGGTACATTTATATACTACATACTTCATAGCAGGAAAAACAACCAGTGCAGAGATCTTACTCCATCAGGGTACTGGAAACAGAAATTATTTACCTTTCAGTTTGTACAGATTTATAAGCAGGTTTTCCCTCAAACAACATATTCCTCTGGCATATGCAAGAGGAGATCAGCACCTGGAATTTATAAAATGGTTTATTTAAATGCATGTTTGCATTTCCACTTCAGCCTCCCCTCATGAAATGCAGGGAAGTCACACGGTTATGGTAAAAATAAAGATTTTAGGGATTGATCAATGCCCTGCTAAGGACTGGAAGATCCAGGAGATGAGAAGGATCACTCCATGCTGAGCAAGGATCATCTGGATCAACTGGTGAGCATCTGGCAGTGCTGCAATCAATCACATCTGCACAGCCATGCACAGCTTAGAATATTTACAGAATATCTTTCCCCTGAACCCCTTTTACTACTCAGTTTGTGCATGTGACTTCTGTGACAGGACAGTCACATCATGAGGATAAAAGCAGACACTGTGCTCCAATAGTAAACACTGATGCTGGCACACACCATGGAAATTACAGAGCTAATTGGAGGACAACATAATGCTCCATGTATTGAACACAGCCAGGCAAGGGATGGGAAAAGGGGCTGGTGGATTCTGAAAATAAATTTGGTCTTGCTTTGATCTACAACATCCATTGAACAACTCTAGTTGCATTAGAAAAATGTGTCCCTGTCCATCAGAAAACACAATGCACATCCAAATTACTGCTGATCTTTGTAGCCTCCTCCCCACAACTGGCTCCACCTTTTGAAGCTGCAAACAAGGTCAGCATCTCAAAACTGGAGCATTAAAGGATGGATGAAGTTCTGAACCTGAGAAACTCAGTTTGTGCAGTAGGTGTTTACCTTCCAGGAAACTACTGCAACAGGACAGAGATCAAGACACACTGATCTAGAAGCTTCATATAAAACAGAATAAAATGAGCTTGGTTTTCTAGTTTACTGCCTGAGGCAAGAAAGAGAGACATTAAAAAAA
>WBNQ01031265.1:0-14212 GCA_013401375.1 Spizella passerina | reverse complement strand
CCCATCCTGCTTCTTTAGGAGCTTGTTTTATTCCTGCAAGAGGGTTTTGCTTCAAAAGGTGTTGCAATTCACTTCACAGCAGAGTGCTGGAGAGATTCCAGAGCAGTGCCACAGCTCTGTGCTCCTGGGCATATCTGGCGTTTGCAGCATTGCGTGGAGGAGCACGGAGAGATAGGCAGGGGGAGTTCCTGATCAAATCACTCCGTGTCCTCGCTCACAGAGTCCCTTATCTACAATTAGCTCAAAGGGTTTGAGGCTGTGAATATCCCTGCCGCTTTGGCGAAAAATAGCTAAAGTAGAATTATGCTTTTATAATGTTTTTCAACTAGATCTGGCTAGTTTGAGGCCATCTGAGCTTTGTGATGCATGGAGGTGGTGTAGGTAGCCGCGGCAATCTGGCACTGTCTATATTTGTACTTCAGAATAGCAGAGATCCAACCAATTTTCAGTTTTAAACTTTTTTTTAGGATGGCCTTGGCTTTCTCATGGATACATAATTAAAAAGCATGAAAGTTCAGAAGCCAAAGCGTGAGAGGTTGAAACCAGCTCATTTAAATGAGAGGTCTGGGGCATATTGGCAGCACTAGTGTGGATCTTTACTGCCTTTTGGAGGTTCATGTGAAACACAGCTGATATTTGTAGCTTTTTTGGGAAACAGTGACCATTGCAGCTGCACACGGTGTGACCTGCGGCTGAAAGCAGCGTTAGACCTGGGGCAGCTCCTGGCTGGAGCTCCTCTTCTTCCGCCCAGGCTCACACAGCCCTGGGCAAGCTCTGCCGTGCCCCAGTGGAGAATCACTGCAGCCCAGACTCCCGCAGGTGCCTTTGCTGCTGTCCTTTGGCACCAGCTCCTCTGGCAATCCTGCTGCAGTGTTTGCCACAAAACCCGCCAGGAATGATATTTTTTTCAGCCTCCTGATTGTTCCTCTGCACTGACCAAGAAGTCCCTGCACAGAGAAGAAGGCTGTGCCTGAGATAGCCACCCGCTGCTGAGGTTTGGGCTGCTGCTGCCCGCTCTGGCTGTGCACTCATGGCCCCAGTGCTGCTGGAGCAGCTGCTGCTGGCCACATGTTCCAGAGACAGGATCTGGTGGAGCTGCCACCCAGCCTGTGTTCTGCTGCTCGGACACCCGGCCCTCTGCACGGCTCTGGAAGGCAAACAGGTTTTATGTTTTGGAGTCTGTAGTCTCTAAAATGCAGAGGCAGCATTTAATAAAAAATCAAAATAATGCCNTAATGCCTTGGATGTGTAATGACCTTCACGCCTGTCTCTCGCAGCGTTGGCCATGGCTGCCTGCACGGTGACACCAGAGGGTGTTTGTCCCCAGCCTGGGTGGGAAGCAGACACGGAGGTGGGCACAGAGGAGCAGCACCCACGCAGAATGGGGTTGGTGTGCAGAGAGCACCCAAACACAGAGCTGGATGAGCAGGCGGTGCTGCGGTGGAAGTGGGGATGGTGCCACAGTGCCCAGCAGGCTGGTGCAGGCAGAGCGAGCCCCAGCGTGCCCCTCGTGCCAGTCTGGCCCTGCCCTCCTGCAGGGGCCAGGGGCCGTGGGATGAGCCAGCACCGAGAGCTGTGCACCAGCCAGAGGAGGGGACATTGCTCCTTAAGGATGAGGCACACACAGAGGGGCCTGGCACCGGGATGCGCTGAAATTCATCTTGCGCAGATTGCACAGCTGGGCACACACAGGGGCTCTGGGGGCAGCAGGGGACAGGCAATACCTGTCTACTGAAATAAGCATGGCCTCGAGCACAGGGCCACTCAGGCAAGGCTGGCTGTGGCTGCATCACTTGTTTCTGTCTTGAGCAGGAATGCTGAGAGGTGCTGCTGTGATACAGCCTGTGAGCTGTGCGGTGATGGAAAAACACTGGCGAATTTATCCCGAGTGGTTCTGATACACTGAGAATCCTGATCTCACTGTGATTTACTTTCCTTTCCCACCTATGGAGCTGCATCCTTCCCAGATAACTCCAGTGTGAAGGTTCTTTGTTTTCCTCTTTGTTTCCTCCCTGCTAGACATTGAAACAGAGATGCCTCCATCAGCTCTCTTGGCAAGGCTCCCTGCCTCTTCTCGGAACACCCACACCCGAGCAGCTTGTCTGTGGGCTCTCACTGAACCGCCGGGGAAGCTGCTTTGTGACAAAAGTATGATTAATGATTGCTTTTGCATGTTTCTTATAAATGAGATGCTCTGTCACCAAATAAATACACAAATAAATGGGCTGGGTGTAAAAGAACATGTTTTTCACCAAAAATGACATCCTTAGTTGTAAATTTTAACAGATGTCATGAAACCAAAGATATTATAATCTATTACAAAAACCCTTTGAAGTTCTATTTTAATTAACTGGCAAAGCCATCAGAACTCTTGGAGAGAAAATGATATGTGCATGTATCTCAGGAATCTCTTGAATGTGATCAGGAGGGTGTGATTGGCATGGCTGGAAGATGAATGCTGGGGAATAGAAGTCACAAAGCATAGCTGATACTTAGCAAAGGAACTCTGGCATGGAAAGCAACTGAGAAAAAAACTGGTGCCTAAAAGCCCTTCATTCTCCAGCAGCAACAGGGGAAGAGCAGCTGAGCCAGCACTTGGAGCCCCTCTGCTGCCAGGCTGGGGTAACCAGCTCAGCTAACCTGCAGCTTGGGAACAACAGGAAAATTTAGGGTTTGACCAGTGTTATGAATAGGGCTGTGTTGAGCAGTGTTACGGTAAGGGTTGGCTTCTGCAAATGAGGAGGAGTGAGTAAGTGTGGTGGGAAGAAGTTGTGTTAAAGTTTATTGCTCTTTGTCAAGTACTTCTGTTGTCCCAGTTTGGTTTTGAGCCCTTTCTGAGCGGGCACAGCTGCTGCTGGCGGGACTGGCACGGCGACAGCTCAGCAGCAGCCAGGGCGCGACAGGAGCTCCACCAATGAGGGGCGCAGAGGGACTGACTGACAGGCCTTGGGCGGAGCCAGAGCTAATTATACACACGAGGCCACGCCCATAGGAGGAGCCAATGCACACCTATGGGCAAAGCCGTGGGCTGTGGGCGGTGCCAGAGGCCATGTAAGGACTGCCATGAATATTAATGCCACTGTTACAACCTTGGGTGTATAAAAGGTGGAGATGCCATTTTGTGAGCTGAGCCTCTGGTGGGCAGGAGACCCACTAAGCTGGCCGTGCCATCTCCCTTTCGCTTTGTGTTTTTAATTGGTTCTTAATACATTTTTTATTAGTCATTCCTGCCCGGGGTCTGAGTTGTTCCTAACATCAGTGAGAAATAATTTGAGTTTGTTTGAGCAGGGGTGAAAGGAAGCAAGTGCCACAGCTGTGGCATCAGCCAGGAGGCTCTGCTGCAACTTGGAAGCTGAACATCTGTGTTCAGTTCATGACCCCACACCATTCCTGCTGCTGGGAAATGCCAGGAGAGCCCTGTCCTGTGACCGTGTTCACAGGGGCTCTTGGATGAGGGAAGAGACGGGGATCTGACTCCATATTTCAGAAGGCTGATTTATTATTTTATGGTATATATTACATTAAAACTATACTAAAAGAATAGAAGAAAGGATTTCATCAGAAGGCTGGCTAAGAGTAGAATAGGAAGGAATGATAACAAAGGTTTGTGGTTTGGCTCTGTGTCCGAGCCAGCTGTGATTGGCCATTAATTAGAAACAACCACAGAGACCAATCCCAGATGCACCTGTTGCATTGCACAGCAGCAGATACCCATTGTTTGCATTTTGTTCCTGGAGGAGGAGCAATCCTAAGGAAAGGCTTTTCCATAGGAGATGCCTGTGACACTGTCCCTGCTGCCGCCGTGGGAGGGGGAGCTGCCGGAGACCCCAGCTCCGAGCGCTGCCTGCGCTTGCCCAGCTCCGCTCCCAAGTGCGTGTTCCGCTCGCTGTCCCGCTCCAAACTGGATATTCTGAATGATGCCTTCAGTACGTTTTACTCCCAATGTGTCCCCCTTGTGTTAGAAAATACGCTTTTAAGAGATGATCACATCTTCTGAGTGACTGTGTCAGCTGCTTAGCCAGGAAGTGAAGTGCCGAGGAAAATCTGATCCTGCAGCCTTCCAGGGAAATGGTGGGAAGCCCCTTCCTCCTGGATTGAGGCTGCTCTCAAAAAGATGCCCAGGTTTGAACCCTGGATTTATCTCAACAACAGTCGTTCCGGAGCTTCCCAAGCTTTTGGTACTTACAATAAATATTTCTAATGCAGCTTCAGAGCACTGCAAGTAAACACATCGAGCTTGGCAGACAGCTTGGATAAACCTGCCCTGTTCAATCATAAGGTCAAACTGAATAAATTTCCACCTTCTTCAAAGAAAATTGTGAGTGAATGTTGAGGCTGAAGGGATTTTAACTTCCTTGACAGGAAAGCTTTAGTTACATCGAGGAACAATGAGCAGTTGAAAGATGCAATTTTGGTTATAAAAGGACTACAGCAAGTACATATTGAAAGACAAAATAATTCTTGCTGTTCAACACACCATAATATTTAAATACATATGGCATTTATATAGTAAGACTTATTTCTGGAGTCAGTGATGGCTCTGAAACTTAGTCCCCACACAGCCTGTCAGATCCTTGACTTTCCCAGGAAGAACTGTGCAGGAAACTGCGTTCTGTGGCAGAGCTGTCACCCTCTTCTGGAGCCTTAAGTGGCAGTAAAAGGAGCTCCGGGGATGGGGAGGTAGCTGCAGGGTGTTTGGAAAGGAAAGGACTATTTTGTGTCTGTTTAGAGACTTTTCTCTATTTATTGGTGTGTGGTTTTCAGCAGCCGGGTAATGGGCCACAGAAAAACGTGTTGTTTAAGGAAAATAGCAGTGGTTTTGGGGGAATAACTGAATCAAAAGTTCTGGGAAGCCATGGCTGTTCCTTGGGCATTGTATCTGCTGCTAAGAGCAAAGCAATTTTTTCTAATTCCAAAATCCCAGTTCGCAAGATGCTAAATCATCCTCCGGCTTAACACAACAGTCTCTTGGCAACTGCAGATGCTTATCTTGAAAGATTTGCTTTAACAACAGATTGAATTCTCAGAAAAGAGGCCAAACATAAAGATGTTAGAAATCAAAGCGAAAATCCAAAAGGATTTTGAGGCTTGATTTGGTTAGGCATCAAAATGTTTGCATATTTATTTGAAACTTATTCAAGCTGCTTAAATCTAAAACGGGGTAATAGGCTCTATCCTCGCTCGGTGATGGGAGTCTTGGCACATACACTTCCAAATTGCATTGACCTTTTGGGCTGCCAAATTCTATTGCATTTTCATGTCTAATTTACTGTCCAACCCAGCCCCAAGGTCTCCAGCTTTACTGCTTTTCTAGGTTTCCATTTCCTGTCCAATATGTGCTTTCCCCCCTTGCTTCATAGGTTTCATCTTTCCCCCATTAAGTCCCATATTATTACTCAGAAGTTTAGAGAGTGATATAGGAGATCAGACTGACAATCCATCCCTTTTGTTATTCTTTCTTCTATAATTTGCCAGGCTCAGATGCTTCAGAAGATACACGAATACACAGAAATGGATAATCATGGAGACCTTTATCCACAGGAAAAGCTCTTAGTGTGTTTCTGTGCAATATATCGCAGAGGAGTTTGCATCCTCTTCCATAAAGCCCAGCTGAAATCAGTGTTTCACTTTGGCACCCATCTACATATTCATGTTTTTCTGAATCCTGGTAAATATTTGCTCTCAGCAATACCCACTGGCAATGAGTTCTACAGGTTTATTCCGGAGGTTTGTTGGGTGTCTGTGTCCCCAGACTATTTCCTCTGATGATAGCAGTACCATCTGTCTGTTTTGCTGGTTTGCTAATTTCCCAAAGAGGTGTCACTTGTGATTGTCACGAACGTGGTGTCCCTTCCTTTTGAGTGCCAGGGGGCTGCCGAGCAACGAGAGCCACAATGCTCATCCTCCCTTGACCTTTAAAGTGCATTTGTACCAAGGATGTTCTAAAACCCATTTAAGAGCATATTGTGAAGGATGGGGAGCTCGGGTGCCTGCTTACCTGGGGGCAAGGTGTGGGGTGGGGGTCCCTGTGCCTCGGACCCCTTGGCCCCAGCACGGGTGCCTGTGGGGACTGTGGGGGGCTGAGAGTACCATGGGTGCTGTGTGTTGCTGTGTGTTGCTGTGTGTTCCTGTGTGTCCCTGTGTGTTCCTGTTGGTTCCTGTGTGTTCCTGTGTGTTCCTGTGTGTTCCTGTGGGTTCCTGCGGTTTCATGTGTGTCCCTGCGTGTTCCTGTGTGTTCCTGTGTGTCCCTGTGTGTCCCTGTGTGTTCCTGTGCGTTCCTGTGTGTCCCTGTGGGTCCCTGTGTGTTCCTGTGGATCCCTGTGCGTCCCTGTGTGTCCCTGTGTGTTCCTGTGCGTTCCTGTGTGTCCCTGTGGGTCCCTGTGTGTTCCTGTGGATCCCTGTGCGTCCCTGTGTGTCCCTGTGTGTTCCTGTGCGTTCCTGTGTGTCCCTGTGGGTCCCTGTGTGTTCCTGTGGATCCCTGTGCGTCCCTGTGTGTCCCTGTGTGTTCCTGTGCGTTCCTGTGTGTCCCTGTGGGTCCCTGTGTGTTCCTGTGGATCCCTGTGCGTCCCTGTGTGTCCCTGTGTGTTCCTGTGCGTTCCTGTGTGTCCCTGTGGGTCCCTGTGTGTTCCTGTGGATCCCTGTGCGTCCCTGTGTGTCCCTGTGTGTTCCTGTGCGTTCCTGTGTGTCCCTGTGGGTCCCTGTGTGTTCCTGTGGATCCCTGTGCGTCCCTGTGTGTCCCTGTGTGTTCCTGTGCGTTCCTGTGTGTCCCTGTGGGTCCCTGTGTGTTCCTGTGGATCCCTGTGCGTCCCTGTGTGTCCCTGTGTGTTCCTGTGCGTTCCTGTGTGTCCCTGTGGGTCCCTGTGTGTTCCTGTGGATCCCTGTGCGTCCCTGTGTGTCCCTGTGTGTTCCTGTGCGTTCCTGTGTGTCCCTGTGGGTCCCTGTGTGTTCCTGTGGATCCCTGTGCGTCCCTGTGTGTCCCTGTGTGTTCCTGTGCGTTCCTGTGTGTCCCTGTGGGTCCCTGTGTGTTCCTGTGGATCCCTGTGCGTCCCTGTGTGTCCCTGTGTGTTCCTGTGCGTTCCTGTGTGTCCCTGTGGGTCCCTGTGTGTTCCTGTGGATCCCTGTGCGTCCCTGTGTGTCCCTGTGTGTTCCTGTGCGTTCCTGTGTGTCCCTGTGGGTCCCTGTGTGTTCCTGTGGATCCCTGTGCGTCCCTGTGTGTCCCTGTGTGTTCCTGTGCGTTCCTGTGTGTCCCTGTGGGTCCCTGTGTGTTCCTGTGGATCCCTGTGCGTCCCTGTGTGTCCCTGTGTGTTCCTGTGCGTTCCTGTGTGTCCCTGTGGGTCCCTGTGTGTTCCTGTGGATCCCTGTGCGTCCCTGTGTGTCCCTGTGTGTTCCTGTGCGTTCCTGTGTGTCCCTGTGGGTCCCTGTGTGTTCCTGTGGATCCCTGTGCGTCCCTGTGTGTCCCTGTGTGTTCCTGTGCGTTCCTGTGTGTCCCTGTGGGTCCCTGTGTGTTCCTGTGGATCCCTGTGCGTCCCTGTGTGTCCCTGTGTGTTCCTGTGCGTTCCTGTGTGTCCCTGTGGGTCCCTGTGTGTTCCTGTGGATCCCTGTGCGTCCCTGTGTGTCCCTGTGTGTTCCTGGGGTCGGTTCTGCTGGCTGTGCAGTGGGATGGGCTGGGCTCAGGTGGGCTGTGGGCTCCCTGCCCTGCTCCAGGCTGGGGCTCTGGTGCCTGACCCAGACCCGAGGCTGGGGCTACCATGGACTTTGCCTCTCCCCTTTATTTATTTCCTTGTTTCAGCCCCTGAGGCTTGTGGGCTGCTGGGACCTTTGCAGGTGTTCCCAGCTCTCACTCACTTTCCTTCTCTGTCTTGGGTGCTTTTGATCCGTGCATGGGATTTACTGGTTTAATTAATCTAATCTCTGCAGTATCATCCTGCTAACTGAAATAATTCCTGACAATGTTTTGTTGATCCCCGTGACTGCCAAATGTCAGCAAAGTGACATGACAGCATATGGCAGAATTTCTTATCTGTGATGGCTCAGTTTAGCATTTTAGAGGTTTTTTTCAAGTCCTTTTCCTTTTAATCAGAGTTCTCTACTTGCTAAGAGATTAGGCTGGTTTTGTGTGTTTCCTCTTTGATAAAACTATAGGATTTAATGTTCTGTGAAATCCTGTTGTGTTCCCACAGACTTTTGCAGAGCAAACTTCACACACAAATCACTGGGTGTTGCTGCAGTGAAAGGCAGTGGTGGGGTGCACACACTTGAAGTGCTAAGAGTCGTTTATTTTTAAGTGCTTGCAGAAAGGATAATGCTCTTTAGCTCAGTACCTGTCTGGATCAATCCAGGACTGCTGCCAGCGCTGGCAATGCCATGATTTGAGCCCCTCAGTGTCACCCCAGTGACATTCCCTCAGCAGTCCCACCACCAGTGAGGCAGGAGCTGTGTGATGATCCATGGATGTGCTGAAGCATTTGGGTGCCAGTGCCTGGTATTTACAGGGTGCCCTACTTGGACAGGAACCAATCCTGTAAGGTTTGATGCCCGAGCCACCAGGGATGCTCACAGCAGCCACTGGCTCCAGTCAGGTTTGCTGGAAGCAGGGTCAGGCCTGGGCCCCACGGAGCATGCAGTGCCACAGCACACACAGCAGCACCAGTGTCTGCAGCTCTGCACCTAACGCACACATCAGCTAAAGTGGATTTCATTCTGAGAAGTCTTATGGACCCCAATAAAGATCAGTAATCATTAAAATTAGCCACATGCTGATTTAATCAACATATAGCTTTGTTAATTACCAGCTCTTTCTTCATGTCCATCTGTTTTAAAGATTTTTGCGAACCTGCAGCAGATGTTCATGTAAATATAATAAGCTGGTTGCCGTGTAAATATAAAATTTTCAGGAGTATTTTTGTATCAAGCACCCAATTTATTTGTGCTGTTGTCAGGATCACATCTTCAGGGGCTTAAACACAGAGCTGATGACTTTGTTATAATCCATGCTGGAGGCAGTGTCTGCTGCTGGGCCACCCCCCTGTCTGGCCTTGCTCCACAGCCCACTCCATGGCTGGGCCCTGCATTCCAGCATTCCAGCATTCCAGCATTCCAGCGTTCAACCCTGCCCTGGGAACTGCCACCCAAGAATGAAATCAGGCCTGTCTATCCATGCTCCCTTCAGGAGTATGAGCAGTAATTTCTGCTCTCAAGGTGAACATGCTCTCAGGGTCCTGCCTCTGAGCGTGGTGGGTGCAGCCAGTGTTCCAGAGTGGATCTCCATCCCATCCCATCCCATCCCAGTATCCCATCCCATCCATCCCATCCCATCCCATCCCATTATCCCATCCCATCCCATCCATCCCATCCCACCCCATCCCATTACCCCATTCTCCCACTCCCTGTGCCCAGCCTGCTGCAGTGGTGCTCGGGGCTCCCAGCCTGGCTCTGGCTCAGCCCGGGGCAGTTGACAGCCCAGCCTGGAGCACAGGTTTGTGCTTCCATCCCAACAAACACCTTCCTCCAGGCGCTCATTTCCCTCTCTGTGGCATGGATTCACCTTCACGTGCAGAGGCTGATCCCAGAGCTGGCTGGAGAATGGTTTGGTGCTGCTCAGGGAAATGTTGGTGTCACCTCCCAGGTCCTGCAGAAAGCTGGGTCTGGAGTCGCTGCTCCTTCAGGTCTGCACTTACAACAGCTCTGCTCTCTGGGTTCTGCTCTCGGTTTTGAGCTTCTCGGGGAAGGGAGCACAAAATTCAGGCTCCTGTGGGCGACTGGGGTGTCCCCAGAGCTGAAGCTGTAGCTACAAACCATGCATGAGGAGGAGAGAAGGGCAGCAAGGTGGGCACAAACCTGACGCCAAATCCATTTCAGCAACAAAAAGGGGATTTGGAGATGAGAGAAAATAGTCAGCAATGCAAGTGGGAGTTCATCTAAACCAAGATAATTAATTTTTTTTTTCTACACATATTTCTACATCTTTGTATAATATTTCCACTGTTTAATTCTAAAAGCATGCTCTGTACTGAACACAGAAAATCCTGGAGAAGCTTTTAGTTCTCACCATAATTGCATCTTACTATGTCAAATCTTTAAATTTCAGATGACAGTGTAAATTAATAGCAAGAATAAAATCTTATAATTGAAACTGAAATGAAACTAAATCTTACAGCTGGGATAGTGGCTCGGACTTCAGCCCGAGTGCCTAAGGAATCACTGTGTGCTTTTTAATTCTTCAATTCTTTTCCATAAATGTTTTGACATGCTCAGAAATTTGTCTTCGTGATTAAGGCTGCTGATCATCGCAGACTGATGAGTCCAAAGTCAAAATCTTTACTTACCACTTACTCAGGAATAGATTTCCAGATGAAACCCTACAGGAAGGACTTATTGCTCCTATTAGTCAGTCACACAAGGCAGTGCTTTTCTTCTCACCATGCTGCAGCCCACGCCTGGGCCTGGGGTGTTCAGGCTGGATGCCTTTAATTTGTATAACCAAGTGAGGTACCTGATACCCCTTATAATCCTATAACATATATTCACTCCTATGGCATACTTCTCCTGCCCAGAAGCCCTGGTATCTGTTAATTTCTAAAGAGAATATTTGTGTTTTAGACCATACTGATATTTTATTAATAGATTCAGGACCTTCCCTTCTGCATTGGTTTCTCTTCAAGCCTGTCCTTTCCGATGTTGCATTTCCCTTGTGTGCATAATTAGAAGATGGCCTTAAACACAGGAGGCAGTGGGATGGAGGAGGAGGAGGAGCGCCTTGGATTTGGGCCTTTGCCCACAGGGGCTCTGTGCCCTGAGAGAGGAGGCTGTTTTTGGGGGCTGTGGGGATGTGTTTGTGGTGCTGGGGGCTGGATTTGGGCCTTTGCCCACAGGGGCTCTGTGCCCTGAGAGAGGAGGCTGTTTTTGGGGGCTGTGGGGATGTGTTTGTGGTGCTGGGGGCTGGATTTGGGCCTTTGCCCACAGGGGCTCTGTGCCCTGAGAGAGGAGGCTGTTTTTGGGGCTGTGGGGATGTGTTTGTGGTGCTGGGGGCCGGATTTGGGCCTTTGCCCACAGGGGCTCTGTGCCCCGAGAGCGGAGGCTGTTTTTGGGGCTGCGGGGATGTGTTTGTGGTGCTGGGGTGCAGGTGGGCAGGGGCTGGGGCTGCCCAAGGGCAGAGGAGCCAGTGCCAGGCTGGGCTTTGGCTTCTGTGGGTTCTGCCCCGGCCCCGCTTTGGGGCTCCTCGCGAACGCTCCGTGGTGATTCACTGGGATCACGCTAAGCCTCTTGCCTTCGGAGGGGAATTAAAGTCACTGCAGAACATAATAGAGGGAAGATCCATTAGCATGTCCTTCTTTATAATTCATATATCTATAATGTACTTTCATTTCCTCTAAGCTCCTTAGGTGCCTGCAAAGGAAGGAGTTGGGATCTTCCCCAGGCTGTTCATTGCTGAGGAGGGAATCATTGCCAGGAATGGTCCCTGTGAGCCCTGGGTCCCTCCTGGAGCAGCCGTGTCCTTCTAGGGCCAGGATTGCTCCTGTGCTGCTGCTGCTGAGCTGGGAGAACACAGGGTATTTGTGTTTATTCATGCTGCAAATCAGCACTAATTTCCCGAAGAACCAAATTTATTGGCTTTATTCCTTCATTTGAATAATCACCGCCAATAAATATCTCAATAAGCTGCCACTTACAAAGTCATTTTCATAAAAATTAACGTCCAGCTACTGTGCAGTGATAAACCTCCGCGCTCGGTGTGTGGAGCAGCTGCCAGAGCTCCCTCTCCCTGGAAGTGTTGAGTTACTTTTCCTGATCGAAGTGTTTGTCATTTTTGCTCTTGGTTGTTTTTGCATTTTACAGTGTTTAGTTATTTCCCGTTTTTCAATGTTTGGTTATTTTTCAGTTGTTTTACTTTCAGCAGTGTTTGATCTACAGAAAGCAGCACGGACTTTTCTGTTAGTTTAACAAACATATCAGAGGAGGATTCTGCCTAATCGCTTTTCAATTGCCCCGGAGAAATCCTTTCCTTTGTTTTGTCTGGGGAAAGATCTTTATCTCTCGGTGCTCACAGGAAGGAATTTCCATATCAAGGGGCTGTTAGAGGTGCTCCGAGACTTCCAGGCCATCCCAGAGGTCCCAGAAAAAAAAAAAATAAGGAAAAAAAAAAGAAAAAAAAAGGCATTAGGTGGTGTGGCGCCATCACAACCCAAATCTATTCTATTTTATGGTGTTAGTTTGTTTTATTTTTCAGAAAAAGATGGCTGCGAACTGGAGGAGAGGAGCATGTGTTTAGTGTACATCTCTCCAGGGTTCTGCTTTCTCCAAACCTCTCTTGGTTTGAGCATTCCTGTCTCTTCCCTCTCTGCTCATCACATTTCCTGACCAGGAGCTTTGCCTGCTTTCCCTGTCCGTCTGTCCGTCTGTGCTGCAGATGTGCATCCCCCTGTCCTGCCCCGCAGAGAAAGAGCCCCAGGTTTCAGATGCAAATACAAATATGGTTTTCAAGGGAAATTGCCGTTTCCATCAGCTGGCACAAGAGATGAATGTGGTCAGGACAGCAGGAACACGTTCCAGTACTTGCTCTGGGAAGCAGCAGCTTGCCAGGCCCGGGGATGAGCCAGGGCAGTGCTCACTGTTTGAACTAAAATAACTGGAGGGCACAGCCAAACCCAGCCCCTGGAGTCTGGAATATGCAGGGAATCCCCTGTATGAAGCCCAGGGAATTACTGTGACCCAGACTGCAGCAACTGTGTTAAAAGAAGCTAGAGAATGTACACAGAAATATCTTATCTCAGATGCAACTGAGATAAGAAACTATAAACCCGATGTAAAATTAAAATGAAGGGTCTTCCAGGTGTACACATCACGGACTGGTCCAGTGTGGGCTCCATCCTCCCATCCTTGGGGAAACGCTGCTTTTCAGCTCTGCAGGCAGCTCCTTTGGCCCCTAAGGGCTCACCAGCACCCCAAGAAGGCACATTGCTGCTGGAAAATTCCTCTGGCTGGGGAAAGACCTCGTCTCCCTGTGTATGGGTTTAGGCCAGGGCTGTGGAACACCCAGCTTCAGCAAACAGTGCAGCAACCCTTGCAGCAGCTGAGCTGAGGTTCAGGCTGTATTAAATCTTGACATTTCAAGGGAGCAGAATAAATAAAAACTGGCTCACTGTTTCAGCACAGGCTGAGCAGAGCCAGCCCTGCTCCTGAAGCCCAGGAATCTGACTACAAGGGTAGTTGTTACAGGCAAGTCAATTGGGAAATAAACCTAAAAGTCAAGCTAAGCAGCAAAATATTGGATCTGCTGGAAAACGAGCCCACTGTGGCAGTGTGTTTCTGCAAGAGGAGGTTGATTATAACTGACATCACGGGACCTCACAGCCACAAAAGCTCCAGCTTCCAGGGAGTTTCCATCCTCGTGGCACTGAACTGTGACAGCACCGAACTGTGACAGCCCCGGCCAGCGAGCACCAGGTGAGAGCTCCTCNCCTCTCCTCTCCTCTCCTCTCCTCTCCTCTCCTCTCCTCTCCTCTCCTCCTCAGCAGTGCTGAAAGAGGGATTTGCTTACTTGAGTGTGTTTTAGCTCATTACAGAAATAAAGGACTGCATGAAAAAAAGATTACATGCTGTGGAATCCCAGCAGAATTCCTGATAAAGTCTGTTTGTATTAGATTTTTCTTTTTTTCTCACATCTTTAGATTGTGACAGATGCACATAACAAAGAAAATGGAGGATCATGTACTGCATGTCTCTCTGCTTATATTTTAATAAGGTTTTGAATGTCATTAAGCCCAAACCTCTCAATTTTTGAGCTGCAGTAGAGACTGCGATCAGCTGCTTTTGAAATCATAAATCTGAAAAGTACAGCTGGGGAAGCAGCGTTTGAAATGGGAAAATTCAGTGCCTGTAGGACTAATTATGCTTTTGCAAACTTTATCAAAGTGTTGCTGCTTATTCACAGTTAGCAGCACGAGGAGGGGGTAATGAATGGCAGCAGCTCTGACTCTGCACGCAAACACCCATTTTCCAGGGAAAGGGACACCTGAGGGCTTGTGTGGATTTTGGCTGTTCAGTCTCTCTGCCAGGACAATGGAGAATTGGAGACACCGAAAGAGCGAAGGGTGCAGGAATCCTGCTCCCCAAACGCCCCTCTCTGGTTGCTGTGGGGCAGGCTGAGCTTTGGCTCCTTGCACAGAGTCTACTGATAGCTCTGGAAATGGGATGCTGCTGCCACAGGAGTGAG
>WBNQ01031263.1:0-24235 GCA_013401375.1 Spizella passerina | reverse complement strand
ATGCACACTGAAACAAAGAGCTTCTCAGAAGCAGAAACAATTCCTTTCTTCATAACTGGAACTCAAATCCATTTCCCCCACATATCTGTAGGTGGGAGCCTGCAGCCACTGCTCTGGGGAAAGACTCTCCAGCTGCCTCTATGAAAGGTTGCAGGGCACTATAATATCTCAATATAACATTTAGGCCATTATGTGAGTTAAAGTCATTATGTGACTTCCTTGGGCTCAGTTTTCACCTATAAAGAAGAGATATGCTGCTCATTTCAGCGGTGACTTAAGGGAACCAAGGGTAAAAAAATGCCACATTAGCAGCTACTCTGTCACATCCTCTTGCTGTCTTCTGTCTGATTAGCTCCTGGCAGTGTGACTGAGCATGGGCTAACAGGCATAAGGAAGCTTACTGGAGTGGATCCGAGTGCTTCTGCAGGAAGGAGACAGCTGCCTGGGCATTGCACGTGATGTACTTGTGGATAAACTGCACAAACTTGCTGATGAAGGCAGCCAGGTGCCGGGAGGATTTCCTGTAGTTCTGGGAAAGAATCAAAAAGGTGAGAGTTAACCAAAAAATAGCAGCAATGCACTGCCCCATCCTGCACCTCTGGGTACCAGGGAGCAGTTTCTTAACTGCTGCCTCCTCTTCAAGCTCTCCAAGGTACTTAATGCACTTTTTTGTTCTTAGGCATTTAGGAAGGCTTTCCCCTCAAATGAGAAGCAGCAAGGTTGGCCCTGTGTTACAGGAGCTTCCCCACCTAGTGGCCAGCAGCCGGCAGAGGGAAGGATTTTCCTACCAGCAGCAGACGGATGAAGGACAGGAGACAGTCCCAGAGTGCCGCCTGGTGCTCGTTCTGGAACACCTGCGGTTGGAGCAGCTCCAGGATCCCCAGGACGTGGATGAAGAAGGTCAAGTGGTTCTGCTGCCTGAATTCCTGGAAATTGAGGTGAACGCGGCCGTGCAGCAGTGCTGCAATCATTGGCAAGTGCCTGAAACACCAAACAAGAAAATCTAGGCCTAGATCTTTCAAAGGTACATGGTACCTGAGCTCCTGGAAGGCAAAATCTCTTATCCTCTCTCAGAGTTCTTGTCTTGATCCCTGTATAGATAGACTCAGCATGCCCCATTTCCCACCCATACTCTGCTCCCTAGTCTCCAATTCCAAGATTATTTCCTGACAGACACAAGGTGCTGCCTCACTGTAAAAGATGTCACTTTGCTGCCTTTGCTCCTGACTTCTGTCCATGAAGGTGAATTCTGTCACCACCATTGTGACTGCTGCAAGTTTGTTCCCTTTCTAGGACAAGGGTGGATGCTTTTCAATAAGCCCCAGAGACACACAGGGAGAGAGAGGTACCTGAGGAGGAGGATGGGATGAGCCACAGCCAGCTTCCTGCAGGCCATATTGGCATCCCACACGCGGCTTTCGGATGACTTGGAGTCACTGGTGTCTGCGAGGAGGTTAATGAATCTGTGAACCAGGGCATCGAGCTGCAAGAAAAATAATGAGCAAACTGTTAAGAAGTTTAATGTACAAACCAGCCCCTGGCTCTCCAGCAGTGTTTCCCAATTCCTTTCCAGCTACACAGGGGGGATAACAGAAATTATTTTCAGGTAGAATCTGTGAGCAGATGCAGTGTTCCAGCTGGCATGGGATCTGAAGTCCACAGTCCCTGCAGACATCAAAGCAGGATCAGATGCCTGCACACTTGTGCCTTACAGAAGCCTTTGGCACACAGAAGCTTGTGGAGCTTATACTATTTTATAGAAGGACACTGCAAAATAAACCACACCAGAACTCTCTTCTCTGGAGAATACAGGCAGGGATGGGGTAACAGAAAAGCAAAATAAAGAAACCAAAGTCACCCAGGAAGCTTTTGCCAGCCCTCACCTTCTAAACTGGGCATCAAGGTAGCATCCATTGTGCATACACAACTGGAAAGGGGCCTTCCTATGCCTCTAACTTTACCTTGCAAGTGCTGCTATCTCTGGCTCCTTCACTGGTAAGAAGCATCTCAGGCATAGGCACCAGGAGCTCAGGTAGTTGCAGGTATATCTGCAGCAGAAGGTCCTGGCAGCATTTCCCCACAGAGCTGAAGGAAAAAGGGAGAGGTCAGCCACTGGACACTACATTAGTTCAAGCAGCAAACACCCCAGACCCATCAGATTAGTAACAAACAGCTTTCCTGCATGTGGTAAACAGAGCATGTGAAAACAAAGACATCAGTAATCTCAACCAGTGCTTTTAAGTCTTTGCTTCTTTTGAACAACTCAAATCATCCACTTTCCACACAGATCCATCCACAGTCTATGGGGATCCACCAGGAGGCCATCTGGAGTTAGAAAACACCAGTTCAAAGAGCATAGGAGAAGAAAATTCTGCTTACATCTCCAGTGCAGAGTTCCTGCATGTGGTACTCACAGTCAGCCCCATCCCAATTGGAAAATAAGCCAGAACCACAACTATTCAGACTAACCAGCATGTTCTCTACACACCTGAAACCCCTGGAGATCTCTGGCATAGTCTGTACTGGGAGGCAGTAGGAAGAAACAGTCATTCAGAACCCTTCCTAATATCACCATAAGCAAGGTTGGAATTAGGTCAGTTCCTTTCACTGCCACAAAAACATCATCTTCCTGTTCTTTCCACAGTCTTAAAATAGCTGTTAGGAAATAATTTGGTCTCCATTCAGCTTTCAAAGCAAGTCAGAAGCAGGATGTATTACAAGCAGTGACTCAAGGGATGAGTAGACAAGAAATCCCACGTTAGGAACTAGTAATCAAAAATAACCACTGCCTTAAAGAATGAAAGAAAAAAAACCCAAGCATGTCAAGAATTTCATTCTGAAGTCCTAAAAGCAAGAAGGCCCTTAAATTTCACTTTTGAAGTCAGCTTCCTGGGCTGAGTACCACTTAAAACCACTTGTTATTTCCCCAGACCTTGGGAGGACAGTGTGCATTTTCATACAGGCTCTGGAACATGATATTCTTAATGAAGACATACTGGCAAGTCTCAGCATTACTGCCTGCCTGTGCCCATGAACTACAATTGCAGCAGACAATGCTCCTCATTTGCACCCTCACCTGCTTCCCCACTGCTGGATGCAGTTGGTCAAATATTCTGTTACTTTTTTGATGTTCTCAAGGTCTCCATGAGAACAACTGAGCAGCAACGGCAGTCGAGACTGGATGAGTGTGCAGGAGGCCTCGTCAGTGTTCTGGTATCTGGTCTCTGCTTCAGCCAGGATCAGCTCCACCATGCTGATCAGTTCTGATGCCTTCAGGTGGAGCACAAATTCCTCACGGTGCTTCTGTAAGGCAAGAGAACACCCCAAATTATTCCACACCAAATCCCAAGGTCCTTAGATCCTTCTAGTCACACCTTCCCTGACTGGAATGGAACATCTTAGAACCAGACTTTAGAATGGTTCCGTATCTAGAGCTCTGAAAGAATCACAACCCCAAACAAAATCTCTTTACCCCTCCTCTACTTCTTCATTTACTTCCATCTCAGATGTGATGGGTCAGAAAGCATAATTCAGTCACCAAACCAAAGAAATGCTGTGGAGAAGAGACACAGCCTCCTTTTCTTTGTAAAATGGCAATTATCCCATGCTGAGTTTTAGCTTGCTTAACACTCTCTTGTGACTTTACCAGATATTGTGGCAACTATTGCAGGGGAAATGCCAAGTGGGCAAACTTTATGTGTTCCTATCAGCTCTCTGGACTCTAAACTGCCACTGTAATATGGAACAGCAGAGCAACTAAATAATCAGCTGAGGTACAGGCAGCAATTGGCACCTGAATCACTCCAGCCACCTCTTGGCCATGGAAAAATCAGACACTGTGAAAACACTGCCTCTCACTCCATCCAGACAGGAATCTTGGAAGAACTGAACCAATACCTGAGGAGTTCTCTGGTCCCTTCCCTGCCAGATCCGAGGAATGTGAATACAGGCCCACAAGAAATCCAAGGATGCAGTTGGGTCAAACCTGCCAGAAGACAAGAGAAGACAGATTTGCAATTAGAGTCAACACAACCCTCGGGCAGCACACAAACACATGGAAGCATCACTAAACATGGTGAGTGCTGTGAAGAAAGAAACATCTGCAAATGTAAAAATAGGACCTATTAAGTCCCAAGAAGGGGGTTGGTTCTGTTCCCAGATTATGACTAAATAGTTGCTGCAATAAGCACAGCACAGGGTACAGAACAGAACAAATGGCATTCAGCAAGTGTGGGGGCTACAAGGAGCCTTACACCAAGGCCAGGAGCTGATCATCAACACAAACAGTTGGTACAATCACACCAATGACCTGTCCCTATCACAGCAGCTACCTTGAACTGAGAAAATAATTTAATTTTGAGCAAGAAATTAAGGAAAAAATAATAAACTGAAATACTTGCAGTTTTAGAAGTATTGCTGTTATTATTTTTTAGCATGTCCTGGTCCATAACTGTAACAATACTACACTGGAACTTCAGTATTTGAAAGCTGTGTACAGAAGCTCAGAGCTAGGGCTGCTGCAGAGATCATGAAAGGGTTAGAAAAAAGACTGGAAATGAAGTTTAGTACAACCAAACTTGAAAGGGTTAGAAAAAAGACTGGAAATGAAGTTTAGTACAACCAAAATATCCATCAGAGCCTGCTCAGGCACAGAGACAGGCCCTCAGTTTGCTATCCAAGCCATCCTGCAAACTCTGTGCTCATAAAGACTACCAACAAGGGCAATGCAAGATGGATTACCCACAATTAGCACTTCCTGTTTAGAACACAGCCAAATTTTTATGTGCTGCTTCCATCAAACAGTAGGTAATATTTACATCAAGGTACACAAATCAGCAGGACTGAAATCTGCATCCTTCTCACAAACTCTAATTCTGGCTGACTTACATTTCCTGGCAGACACAACATGAACATGGCAGGTCTTGTTCTCTCTCAGACAGAGATGCCCAACTCAATCCCTTGGCTAGGCCAAACAAGACTCACCTCTGCTCCCTGTTCCTGCCAAGCAGGAGCCTGATGCACTGGTGCAGTGTGGTCCAGCTGGACTGGTGAGTCAGGAGAGCCAGGAGGTACGGGCGGAAGGAGGGCACCTGGGAGCCTGCCTGGAAGCACCAAAAGAGAAAGAGATGTAATGAGCAGGTCCTGGTAGCAGGGTGGCTGTAGGACATGCCATGTGTATTGCAGAAGGATGATAATCCAGGAGGGCAGACAGCACAGACAGCAGGATTGAGGATTTAGGGCAGCACTTTCTAGAGAACATAGCATCAGATGTGAAATTCAGTTTCAGATTTAACTTTGGCATGGCACTTTGGGCAAGCCATTGATCTGTCTGCAAAAATACCAATGAAAACACAGCTGGCTGGGTTGTTATGGGACTGTGCTGTGTCTGCAAAGCACTCTGAAGTCCTTAAAAGAACATAACTGAGGAAATATAAAGATAAAAGGAAACATAAGCTCTGAACTGACAAATGTGAGCTTTGCACAGAACTGTCCTCCTAGTAAGCCTGTACTGCTTTGGAACTCCTACAATAACCTGTGGCAGAACATAACAATAGCCCTTGCCCTGTTTCCAGGTGCAGGTCAGTACCCCAGAAAGTTGTTTCAGCACAGCAGTCCTCTGCCCAACAACTCTTACTTTGTTCCAGGAGAACAGTAGCTTCTGCTGTAGATCAGGGCAGCTGCTGATGACCTCTGGGTCCAACATCTCCAGCCAGTCATTGAGAAGGCCAGAGGCAGGCCCTGGCCAAGCTGATTCAGCACTGTGGANCCCAAACAAAATCTCTTTACCCCTCCTCTACTTCTTCATTTACTTCCATCTCAGATGTGATGGGTCAGAAAGCATAATTCAGTCACCAAACCAAAGAAATGCTGTGGAGAAGAGACACAGCCTCCTTTTCTTTCTAAAATGGCAATTATCCCATGCTGAGTTTTAGCTTGCTTAACACTCTCTTGTGCCTTTACCAGATATTGTGGCAACTATTGCAGGGGAAATGCCAAGTGGGCAAACTTTATGTGTTCCTATCAGCTCTCTGGACTCTAAACTGCCACTGTAATATGGAACAGCAGAGCAACTAAATAATCAGCTGAGGTACAGGCAGCAATTGGCACCTGAATCACTCCAGCCACCTCTTGGCCATGGAAAAATCAGACACTGTGAAAACACTGCCTCTCACTCCATCCAGACAGGAATCTTGGAAGAACTGAACCAATACCTGAGGAGTTCTCTGGTCCCTTCCCTGCCAGATCCGAGGAATGTGAATACAGGCCCACAAGAAATCCAAGGATGCAGTTGGGTCAAACCTGCCAGAAGACAAGAGAAGACAGATTTGCAATTAGAGTCAACACAACCCTCGGGCAGCACACAAACACATGGAAGCATCACTAAACATGGTGAGTGCTGTGAAGAAAGAAACATCTGCAAATGTAAAAATAGGACCTATTAAGTCCCAAGAAGGGGGTTGGTTCTGTTCCCAGATTATGACTAAATAGTTGCTGCAATAAGCACAGCACAGGGTACAGAACAGAACAAATGGCATTCAGCAAGTGTGGGGGCTACATGGAGCCTTACACCAAGGCCAGGAGCTGGTCATCAACACAAACAGTTGGTACAATCAGACCAATGACCTGTCCCTATCACAGCAGCTACCTTGAACTGAGAAAGTAATTTAATTTTGAGCAAGAAATTAAGGAAAAAATAATAAACTGAAATACTCGCAGTTTTAGAAGTATTGCTGTTATTATTTTTAGCATGTCCTGGTCCATAACTGTAACAATACTACACTGGAACTTCAGTATTTGAAAGCTGTGTACAGAAGCTCAGAGCTAGGGCTGCTGCAGAGATCATGAAAGGGTTAGAAAAAAGACTGGAAATGAAGTTTAGTACAACCAAAATATCCATCAGAGCCTGCTCAGGCACAGAGACAGGCCCTCAGTTTGCTATCCAAGCCATCCTGCAAACTCTGTGCTCATAAAGACTACCAACAAGGGCAATGCAAGATGGATTACCCACAATTAGCACTTCCTGTTTAGAACACAGCCAAATTTTTATGTGCTGCTTCCATCAAACAGTAGGTAATATTTACATCAAGGTACACAAATCAGCAGGACTGAAATCTGCATCCTTCTCACAAACTCTAATTCTGGCTGACTTACATTTCCTGGCAGACACAACATGAACATGGCAGGTCTTGTTCTCTCTCAGACAGAGTTGCCCAACTCAATCCCTTGGCTAGGCCAAACAAGACTCACCTCTGCTCCCTGTTCCTGCCAAGCAGGAGCCTGATGCACTGGTGCAGTGTGGTCCAGCTGGACTGGTGAGTCAGGAGAGCCAGGAGGTACGGGCGGAAGGAGGGCACCTGGGAGCCTGCCTGGAAGCACCAAAAGAGAAAGAGATGTAATGAGCAGGTCCTGGTAGCAGGGTGGCTGTAGGACATGCCATGTGTATTGCAGAAGGATGATAATCCAGGAGGGCAGACAGCACAGACAGCAGGATTGAGGATTTAGGGCAGCACTTTCTAGAGAACATGGCATCAGATATGAAATTCAGTTTCAGATTTAACTTTGGCATGGCACTTTGGGCAAGCCATTGATCTGTCTGCAAAAATACCAATGAAAACACAGCTGGCTGGGTTGTTATGGGACTGTGCTGTGTCTGCAAAGCACTCTGAAGTCCTTAAAAGAACATAACTGAGGAAATATAAAGATAAGAGGAAACATAAACCCTGCACTGAGAAATGTGAGCTTTGCACAGAACTGTCCTCCTAGTCAGCCTGTACTGCTTTGGAACTCCTACAGTAACCTGTAGCAGAAGACAATAGCCCTTGCCCTGTTTCCAGGTGCAGGTCAGTACCCCAGAAAGTTGTTTCAGCACAGCAATCTCTCTGCCCAACAACTCTTACTTTGTTCCAGGAGAACAGTAGCTTCTGCTGTAGATCAGGGCAGCTGCTGATGACCTCTGGGTCCAACATCTCCAGCCAGTCATTGAGAAGGCCAGAGGCAGGCCCTGGCCAAGCTGATTCAGCACTGTGGACAAAGCAAGGCCAGTGTCACTGGTGATACCATGCACCCAGACCTACCTGTGAATTCCCATCATTGCCTTAGCTCACCTGCAACTCTCCACTTCCTTCTTTACTGGGGTTTCTTCCTTGTCCTGGAGCAACAAGGAGCACACCACAGCAATTGGCTTCATGGCAGGACACCTGGTCTCAACAGTAGCTGAGAAGAGGACAGTCAGGAGCTCCTCCAGGTATGGAGAGTGGGTTTCAATCAGACCTTGAAGGACTAGCAGAGAGAGAAAGATGCCACTCATTAACTCCAGGGTGTGGTGAACCTTGCAAGTATTATTCCTGATAGCCAGGCTCAGTGAGGAAGAGGGAAGCCATTTTTATTTGGGATAGTAGGCCTCCATTTCTTTTTGCTAGTGGAAACCACCAGTTTGCTCAGAGACTTAATGTGAGCCCCAGATCACAGTTTATAAACCCACATACAGTGGGGGAAAGGAGGAGATACAAGACAGGGCCAAGCTTAGATCAGTTCACATTTTCTGATCCAGGAGGAGGCAGATTCCCACAGCCTGCACAGCAGGCACTGCTGGGCTGGAAGTTCAAGCTGCTGCTGCAAAGAAGGAGAGCAGAAGGACATCCATACCTTTGCTGATGAGCTCTGGCTCCACATTACACTTCTCTCCTGATTTCAGGGTTGCAATGATGGCACAGACCGTGGAGCTGATCAAGTCCGGGTCACGACGGAAAGAAAGAGCTTCTGTGAGGTGCAGGAATCCACCTCGAACTGTAACAAAATCACAGCTCTGTCATCACAGGGACAAGGCAGCCCCCACATCAGACTTCCCTCCTACAGATTCCCCATGTGGCTCCAGGGCACAACCACTCAAACATAAAATACATTCTAGTGCCACTTGTGGCCACCAGAACCCTTGACAGCTCCCCTGCATGTTACAGAGACATGTGGCTAAGAAGAAGCTCTGTAACCACAAACTCACCTCCATGCCCAAGCTCTTGGTTAAACTCCTGCTCCCAAGGGATGGCAGATGATAAACAACTCTATAAGTCATGATGTGACCTAGTTCCAGAGGCATTCCTGCATGCTCATCTAGCAAAACTATAGCTCACACAGAATTCCTGGCCTGAGAAATTATAAGTTTTCCCCGAGAGATTTGCTGTGCTTGGGGAGATACTACCGGGTGTCTACTGCAAGCCCCCAGAGCTAAGGCAAGGTTCACAGTCTCAAAGAGTTTCTGTAGCACAATGTGCTATTTTTGTAACTACTTAGGACACCTGTCTAAAAGGCTGCCTGTAACACTTCCTGCTCCAGGTGCAGTTTTGTCTCTTTCTTGTCCCACCTCATCCCCTCTGAGTCCCATAAGCTGCCCAGTGCCAGTACCATCACTGATCCTGTGCCTTGAGGAGTATTGCACAGCAAAGGCCTTCAGCTGAGCTCGCAGGGGACCATCTTCCACAGCAGGGTTCTCCAGCCACTGCAGCATCTGCATGAGCACTTTGAAGAAGAGCGAGGAGAAGGCAGTGTCCTGTGGCATGGCGCGCTGGCAAGAAATTCTTCATGAGTGAGGGTGGTGAGACATTGGCAGAGGTTGCCCAGAGATTCTGGACTCCCCACCCCTCAAAGTGTTCAAAGCCAGGTAGGATGGTCTTGGAGCAAGCTGGTCTAGTGAAAGGTGCCCCTGCCCAAGGCAGGGGAATTGGAGCCAGGTGATCTTTAAGGTCCCTTTCAACCCAAACCATTTTATGACTCTATGAATTAGACTTCAGCTCTCAAACTATCTGCAAATGCCCTGGCTTGCAAGACATGTCCAACGCTACAGAACAGCACAGACTACAGATCCCAAAACCAGCAAGAGACCTACAGCTGTAAATCCAAAAAACAGTTACCAGGCTGGGTAAGGTGCACCAACTCTGCAGGTAATCTTAGCAGTGCCAGCCTAATGCCACCAGCCTGCATGCAGGTGCACATGGCCAGGCAACCTGAGCTGAGCATTACAAAGTGTGCACACAGCAGAGCACATGCCCTGCAGATTCCCCATTTCTCCCTCACCCCTCTGTATGAAACGCTCCCAAACAGATTCCCCATTTCTCCCTCAGCCCTCTGTATGAAACGCTCCCAAACAGATTCCCCATTTCTCCCTCACCCCTCTGTATGAAACGCTCCCAAGGCACTCACGTGGTACTGGTAGAGCTGGCGCATGAGCGGGCAGGAGATGAAGTGGTGGCGGTGCATGGCCATGGCCAGGGCGCCGCCGTGCGCGGAGTTGAGCAGCGCAGCCACGGCCTGCAGCAGCCGCGCTGTGACCCCGCTGGCTGTGACCCCGCTGGCTGTGACCCCGCTGGCTGTGACCCCGCTGCTTGTGGCCCCACTGGCCATGACCCCGCTCTCTGGCACGGCCCCTTGGCGGATGTGGGCCAGCTCCTGCCCCAGTGACTGCTGCAGAGCCAGAGCCAGTGGTCGCAGGCTGGAGTTCTGCCATCGCGGGTCCGGGGTCAGTGGGAAGAGCTGGGGATACAACAGGGAGTGCATTTATGACAGACAATGAAAGGATTGCTGTATCATCAACGCCCTGAGGCTGAGGAGTGATTTACCTTGTACAGTTATACTGACTGTAGGTTAACAGGAAGCTTCTGATACAGCTTTTTCTATATTCTAGTGCTTGGCACATGAACATAAGCAGCATCTCTGCAACCCCAACACGATTATCCACACTGACACTGCAGGGGAATCCTACTACCCAAACACCAACAACTGACTTGGCCAATTAATTCCCTGTAGGCTCCTTCTGGAGTCAATGGAGGGAGGGAAGCTCTGTAAGCAGACAAGCCAGAGTAGAAATGCTGTTTGCACACAGCTTTGCTGCCAGGGCCCTGTGAGCATTTCACAAATCCTGCATCCACTGCTGAGAGGAAAGGCACTATGCACAGAACAAACAAGGTGCAGAGACAGCAACATGCTAGTAGGTACTGACAGTACCAGGCATCATCAAAAGCCACATCACGTTCCAACTACAAGAGAAAATTCCTGCCAGTACCAACTCCACCAGGCTGTAATGGCACAGCCTCATTGCATCAGGGTTTCCATATTTATTGCCTGCAAACACTGCAGGATAAGGAGTCACAAGATGCAAGTCTGAGAGAAATGGATTTTGTAAAGCTGCTGCAGGGAAGCAGCTACTCAGCTGGAGGTTATGACAGTACCTGCAGCAAGATGCCTGCCAGATCATCTTCTGGGCCCAGCACACGGACCTGGCTCAAGGCCCGGATCCGACTCTGACTTTGGGAGTTTTCAGGACTGGATTTTGACCTTGCAGTCTCAGCGCTGTCTGCAAGAGGAATAAAAGGAAAGAAAGGAAAATGCTGTTATGGTAGATAGCATCTGGAGCCCCAACACCAGACCACCTTCAGCTTCACAATCTCTAACTATTGAGGAATTCAGCAGCTTTTCTCTTCATTCCAAGCAAGACCTACTTTTCTATATGACTCAGAAAAACTCACTGTAATAAACTCCAAAAATACTGGAATTTCTCTCTTTGCCAGAAGCAAAAATCTCTAGCAAAAGACTGGTGTCTAACTGTAGCTTACTGGTTGATTACAATAGGTCTGCTTTTTAAGACATCTCTGCCTGTTCCTCTCAACAGCAACAAAGGAGGGAAGTTTGGAAGATGACTTTGACATTTAGGCAATCCTGGGCAGTACCTCGGCGGGCTGGCAAGGAGGCAGTAAGCAGAGAGTGGAAAGTCTGGCCTCCTGTAGCTCCTCTCTCATGTTGAACCTCTACAAGATGAGCCATGTAGTCTGAAAAAAGGAGGAAATAAGAGCACATCATCATCTTGCCCTCTTCATTAAAGCAGGACAGAATTGGCTGTTTGTACAGCCCCCACAGACAAGAGAATCTGCTGTTCCCAAAGACTTTGTAAACATGATGCCTTGAAAGCTTTGTTTCCTTTACAAAATACCTTCCAAAGTACCTTTTGACTCTGTACATTCCAATCCAAAAAAAAATCCTCCTCTATTTTGGGAAATACAGCCAAGGGCCACCCAGGTGTCTACAGTGACAACAAGCTGCCAAAGCAGCCTATGCACAAAGTTTGCTGAACTAGCTTGGATTTTTCCAAGGAAGTCACAGGAGATACTCATGGAAACAGTTCAAGAAAAAGTTAAATGCCTAGTCAGCCTCCTCTGCAGCTCTTACTTTTGTCCATGATGTTCTGCTCCAGTGTCTGTGGGTCATGAGATACTGCCTGATCCAGGTACTGCAGAAGTTTGCTCATGCTGGAAACTGGGATTCCAAAGGACTGAACAAAGAGAAGCAGTTGCTGTGGCTCCAGGTCCTGCAGGGCTGCAAGAGACAAACACTCAGTCCTCAGACCTCTGAACTGTCTATGGAGGGTCATCTTTATTACCTATCTTTATGCTTTTGTCTGTGACACATTAATGACAGACCTGCAGAGAGCCTAAAGCCAGAAGTCTGACAGCTGCCTACTGTATTTTCTTTCCTCTGCAAATCATTGCCGCCTTATTGCCTCTTCCAGTTAATTCACTCACTGGCTAATCTGATCTTCTGTTTAATTTTATTAGAACTTCAGTAATGCAATCATTCGTATTAAAAAATAACTTCCACCCTATCTCTTGATGGCTGCAGGCAGGAATTATTGAATAATTCAATCACTGGCTATAGACAGCTGTCATTTAATTAGTAAAATGGGATGAAAGCTCTGAATACCAAGAAGAAAGAGAGCACTGATGAGTGGTATGAGGACCAGAGAAACCAGAGGTTTAGCTTACATCCTTTGGGCACAGCTTTCCACAGTGCTGTGCCTATTGTCTGTTGATTGCATAGCTTGAATTGAATTGTTGTAAAAGAGATGGGACTTCAATTCAGCCTCCCATTCCTTTAAAACACACAGAAAGGGGAATATCCATTCAGACTCACTCCCCTACTTTAAAAGTACATCCAAAGGCATCCAAATAGGATGGCTGGGCACACTTGAGCAAGGAAGCCTCTCCCTGTCCTTTCAGCAGGGTTTGAAACACCAACAGACACGGCCCAGGCTCACCTGCATCCACGAGCCGCGGGACCTCGGAGCGGATCATGCGCAGCTTCAGCCAGTCCGGGAGCAGCAGGGCCTCCTCAGAGGTGTCAACCAGGAAAGCAGTAGGGAGGGGCTTTTTCTCAGGGAACCATATATCCAGTAAGGTGTAAAAATCACCATCCCCTGCTTAAGAGTGGATAAAAAATTATTTCCCATGTTCACAAGCACCTAGAACGCCCTGCCCCTCTCTGTCAATACACCAGAACACACATTGTTTTGGCATTTCCTGCTGTCTGCAGAAAGCAAAGAGATAAATAAATCAGCCTGTAAATCCTTCACTCTTTGCAGCAATATTCTGATAAATTTTACAGCTATAAACACGTACTGCAAGGGTCAAACCAGTGAGTAGAAGGATTAACACCAGTCTGACCTGTTAGGAGACAGCAGATAGAGAAAAGCCATTCTATATTGACCATTACCCCAAAAAAAAAAATCTGAGCATATTTCACTGACCTTGAGGTGGCCCCAGTGTCAGGAGAATGACCATGGCATGGACCACAAGGATGTGCATGGTGGCTGTTTCCCCACTAGTCCAGCGAAGGAACACCTGATCCTGGGACTCTGACTGGAAAAAGGCAGGATAAGACAGGATGAGCAAAGGTGGGGAGAGAAAGGAGAACATAAGAATGGACAAATTTAGTCAGACCATAGTTCCCAACATCTCCAACAGAGGAGACACTTGGGGAAAAGTTAAAAAGGCATTTTACAAACACACAGGCTTAGCTCTCATACTATGTCACAATCCAATTATTTTCAGATCAGGGAATTCTTGAGCTGGACTTGGTTTATTCAAATTGAGTAACCCATTAAGGGCTTCTGTTCTGTTAACCTGCCCAGTGCCTGTGAGCTGCTGGGGCAGGGCAGGAGGCACTCACCCAGCTGTACACCTCCTCGCCCTCCTTGCTCTGCCGCATGCGCTTGATGTAGCGCGAGAAGATGGAGAGCAGAGCCACGAGCACTGCATCTGACTCAGCACTGTAGGACAGCTTGGAGAACAGGTGGGACATGATGGTGGAGCGCTCCACGATCAGTCGGGCGACGTCCTGCAGGGAGAAAACATCCAGGAGGTGTTTACTGCAAAGCACAGCCAGGCCCCACTGCTTCACTGCATCGTGTTCTCCATTCCCATCATCAGCCCAGTACACGCCACTCTGGACATCAGCTTGTGGAGTCAGGAACTGACACAGGAGGGAAAAGGCTGGTGCTTTGCATGCATCTTTGCATGCCCCAGTGGAGCACAGATTCATTCTGATGCATCCCATTACAAAATAAGCATTTACATAGCTTTACTCTGAAGAAAAAGATCTCCTGACACTTATCATTCAATCTCCTCTCTGTATCCAAACAGAGGTACTATCATCACATGAGTCTTAAAAGCAACAAAAAAAGTACCCAGGGAGAAAGAAGAAAAAAAATCATTATTAAAAAAACTCACACAAACAAATTAACCCAGAAATCTAGTTTTGGTTATAGGGGAGTACATATCCCACCACTGAAGTTCCTGACTTCTCATTCTCTCCCCACACACATATGACTGCAGGTTTGGCACCTGCTTATTTATGAAACACTGCCAGGTGGTGGGATTTCCATCAAAACACTACCCTCTCTTGCATTCCCCATTCCAGCTGATGGGCTGCTGCACCAGGGGTTATTGCTCTGATTACCATTTCATTATATAAACCAAAGACACAGGCTTGCCTTTCAACCCATGCACAGACACAAACATGCAGTTCTCAGAGTAACACACTCCCCAGAACTCATCCTGGTGGTACAGCAAGTCCCATGCCTACCACTCTCCTGGAACATGCCATGTGTCCCCCACACAATCCCTCCTCTCACCAGAGCAAGGTCGTTGTGCTGTCCCTGCTCCTCCACTGGGGCGTGCTGGGAGAGGTACACCAGGTAAGCACTGATGGTCTGGGGATCTGTCTCCATGTGGATGGCCTAGAATGAGAATTCCTTTCATTAGAAATCAGGATTTAATGAAAACAAGCATAAGCAAGATTCTTCTGCAAGCACATAAACATGCCAATATCACAGCCAGATCCAGTTTGTTTAGATCTGTTTCAGCACTAGTAGAAAAAGAACAAGCCTGACACTCCTCCCTTCAGCTGCTTGCACTCACCTGCTGCAAGGCCAGAGCTGTTGTGGCTCTCACACTGTCAAACAGTGGCAGCCTTGAGAGGTCTCTCAGCAGCCACTGATATCCCTGCAGCAGCTCAGAATCACCAGAGTCTTCTTCCATGGGGTGATCCTTCTCCTCCCCATCCCGCATTCCTCCTTCCGACAGCACCAAGGACAGGCCCTGCACAAGACACACACATACAGCTGTTGCATTTGAAGCCACAGCTGGACTGCTAGGTTCATACTAGTGAATGTAACAGAAACATGCTTCAAACACCACAGAATGATCCAAATACAGCACACAACAGGTTTCATCTCATATAATGAGTTTTCTTGACAGTTACCCTGCTTGAAGTTTCAGTCTGAGCACCAGGCACTCACTCTCACTACCCACAAACAACAGCCTCTGCCAATTACTCCACATGGCACACAATCTCCTGAGCCTACACCTGAACTCCACAGGAAACATAGTAAAATTCAGCTCTATCTTCAGTCCAACTTTGCTGTTGAACAATAACTTCTGAGCAGCAGGGAGCAGAATTGTATTTGGTGGGGTTTGGAGATTGAGACAAGTCACTGAAGGAAGATGACATGGAACAATTTCACTGTGCTGGCTCTGCACTCAAGATAACCTAGGGCTCTGCCCTGGGGTTTAGACAGACCCCAGTCAAGATGATTTCCATTCTGCTCACCTTCATGGCCAGGACCCTGGAAGCCACCTGGGAGGAGCTCAGGCGCCGCAGGAAGTAGTCAAGCACCTCACAGGTTGTCTGTTCATCTGCTTTGGGTCCCAACAGCAAGTCTTGCAAGCGTCCAAGCAACTGCCTTTGTTTCTGTTGTCTCTGTGGAGTGATAAGTTGGTCTGTCCAGTGAAATCAAATCTGGGATGCACAGAAAGTAGGTAACAGAAGGGATCTCCAAGAGAATGCTCACCTGGCGTTTCTTGGCACGCTGGTCCTTGCTCTCACCCTCCTCTTCCTCTTCACCTGAGGTCGACTCATCAGCAGCATCATGAAGCAGGAACTCACACAGACACTGCACAGGCAGGACATCCAAGGAGCCCTCACTGGACTGAACCAGGTCTGCCAGCCATGGCATTGACTGCGATGAGGCCTGGGAAGGATGAGAGTAACAAGGTCAGCAGAACATAGATCATAGATCAGACAGAACATAGATCATAGAACATAGATCAGAGCAGCACTCGGATCATTTAATTCCTGAGCAGCAAATCGCCTTCCCCTGAATCTCACTTAGCTTCCTTTTGCCCCTCACTCTGCTCAAGTTTCAGAGGCAATCCCATCACAGCCCACCTGTCTCTGGATGATGTTGAGCAGAAAGTCAGGATGGCGACTGCGACACAGAAGGTGGCCCAGGCGAAGAGACTGGTTCAGGCTTTTCACCTGCTCCAGGACATGTGGTGGAGGTCTGCGAGGGGGGCCCCTGCCACAGAAACAGCAAGTTACAGCCTGGCAGACCTTCACTCTGATGTGAGCAGGATCAGTCAGCTCAGCAGTGAATGAAGGGTTTATAGGAAGGTGGCAGGCAGGCTGGAACCAGATGATCTTCCAACCAAAACCATCCTATGATTCTGTGATCCCATGGGCTACCACACCACAGGGTTCTTCTTCCCCACATCAAGCACCCTGTGGGGAGCAGGGTTTCCTGACTTGTTAACTAGGATTTCTAAAATGCAGAAGGCTACTTACTGAGGGTCCAGACTTGTCAGCTGGGACAGCAAGAGGCTGCTGCTTTCTGTAATTGTTTGTTTTGTGGATGCAGCTGCCAGATGACCCTCAAATGCAAGAATCTCCTGTTTTTCTCTCTGGGAGATTTGAAGTTCACGATTAATCATCTCTGTGCGTGTCTCCTCATCCGTCAAGGTACATTGAGGATAGGAATAATTACTGAGAAAAAAGAGTTTAAAAAAGGAAATGGTTATCTTGTTCTATTCAAAATTTATGAACCACAGTCAGAAAGAACACAGGACCTCAGCTCTGATAGACAACATAGAAAAAACCAAGTAGTTTCTCAGTGGAGCCAGGAGAATGAGACCTTCTCAGCAAGGCACAGCAGTCATCCCCCCTCCCCTTTTTCTCAGCTTTATTCCCTTGCTTATAATATTCTTGTCAAGGGAAAGCACTTTTCCCACTCCAACTGCAGTGTTGATGCCAGTTTATTTTACACAAGTCCCACTGGAAAGGAAGGAGTTGCATGGCACAAACTAAATTCAGAAATGTGTGTTTTCAGTGGTCTGTTTGACATACATAGGGATTTAACCATACTAACTTGGTCATGACCATTTCCATGAGCATCTTTAGAGAGGGGTACTCCTCCCATGCAGCCAGACCTGCCGCAGAGAAGAGAACAACAATAAGGAATACAGGAAAAAAACAGAGCCTTTAAATATACTCTAACACATTGCAAGGTGGGGAAACACAAGCTCACTTGAGAACAGCTCATAACACTCAGAGCACAAACAAGGCAACTCCAGCCACATACTGGTCCAAATCCCACCTGCACACATTTTTCACCCACAGGGGATACACAGTTACTTAAGTGCAGTTACCTCACCAACCCAGCACAGGCCTTGCACACAAGCAATCAGATTTCTGCAGAAAGCACCTTGGCCACCTTTTGCAGCAGAAATGGCATCCTGAGAAATGTCCAAACTCACCAATATTTTCAGGATTGAATGCAGCCACTACTAGCAGGAGAGGCCAGGCTTTCCAGTAGAGAGTAGAAATAGCTAGATTTGGAGGCTGGTACCTGCAAAAGCCACCAACAGAAATAAGTGGTCAAGTTTGG
Organism: Spizella passerina; assembly: GCA_013401375.1. Classification (NCBI taxonomy): domain Eukaryota; kingdom Metazoa; phylum Chordata; class Aves; order Passeriformes; family Passerellidae; genus Spizella; species Spizella passerina. Next base: position 6,192 of record WBNQ01031263.1, on the reverse strand, counting down.
TTCCTTAGCCCATCTCAAGTCTGCTTTTCCCCTTCATCATGCACTGTTTAGATTCAGTCATGCCAGTTCAATGCTTTTCCCAACAAAGAGACACCCAGACCCACACAAAAATCCTTCCAGCTCAGCTGAAGATTTCTAGGGCAGAAAGTCAGTGCTTGCAGACCAAAGTACATTCCATGACTCAGATCTTGATTGCTCTAGAGAAATACCTTAACATGACCCTGAAAATCCTTGTTATTTTGTTATTACAAATTTTAATACAGAAAAGCATCTTAAAATCTGTGTGCTGAAAATGTTAGTCACAAGGTGAAAGTGAGCTAGATCACAGCAAGATTATCTATGTGATAAGTCTTACCCTGGAGGTAGCTGGATATTCTCTGGATGGTGATAAGTGCACAGATTTAAGACTGCATCGATCAGCTGGATTCTTTCTACCCTCAGGACCTCAACATCTGGAGGAGAAGAAAAGACTGAACAAGTTATTGACCTGTCTACCTGCCTGAAAGTCCTTCAAGAAAAGCAGCACAGTATAAAAAAATTTTACTTCAAGCAACTATGTTATTGTGGGCTTGCTCTTGTGATATTACAAAAACTAAAAATCAACATTTAAAGAGAAACAACACAAAAAATCCTATAAGTCAATATATATGGATGTGGAGCTTTTCAGCAGCAATCTGGTTTAAATTCTTAAGGGTACTTTTTTCCCAAATGCATCCAATATGATACTTGTAACTTTTTCAGAACTTGGATACACTCCTTCAGGTAAGCAACAAATCTGCTCAGAACTTCTGGGGCTCAGAAGAACTAGAAACGAATTTCAACTTTGTTGCAAGTTTCAGATTCACTCTGAGTTTTCCAGTATATGAAATGGTGCAGGATTTAAAATTCTATATGAGAGGCTGGACACATTGTGAGAAGATACTGAACAGCAGTAAAACAAGCAAAGTCTAGATCCTTCCACAAGCCCTCTTTGCCATTAAACAGTCAGCACTAAGAGCATGTAAGATGCTTTAGAATCAAACTCTGACAGCGTCCTCAATTCTGCCACAAACACATTCAGCTCAGTTGAATGGATGTATTTACCACCAATGCAGGAATTTAGACAAATGCTAAATGAATTCATAAAAGGAGTAAGAGTAAAGATTGCTTTGGTAACTGCTATTTTCTAAGTGTCCCAATAATGGACTTGAGAAGCGCACACAATTGGTTAATTAATTTAACTTCCAATCCTTCCGTTTTTGCATAGCCTACAAATTTCATTTTACAGTACGTACAAAGGACTAAATTGAATTTTAAAATGCTGACTCAAAAGTCTGGGTGGTTGTTCACATTCCTTCATTCTCCACACAACCAATAATTTCCCAAACACTCCACGATACAAAATTAGCAACAGAGAGAAACAGTAAGAAAAAATAAGAAGCTCCTCTAGTGAGAAAGCAACAGCAGCACAGCTGGCTTTGAGCCAAATGTTTAGCCATCACGACTAAAATATGCTTTAAGTGATGCAAAGGCTCTTTGGTAGGTGGTAGGAGCTGTCTCAGCCCTGGGTGGCAATAGGAGGATGTGGAGACAGAAGCCAGCACTTGCTGGTGGGAGCTTGTGCAGCCTCACCATCTGCTTGCACAGCTGCAGCCCTCTTCACCAAGTGGTCGGCGAGCTCCATGGCGTCAGCAGGGCCCAGGGGCAGGTCCCGCGAGAGCCCGATCACCAGGATGCGCATCAGCGTGTCCTCCAGGATGGGCACCTCCGAGCACAGCCGCAGGAAGAAGCTGCAGGGGACACCAGACATCAGTCACACCTTGCACAGCAGCCTCCCGGAACCCTCCACAGACCTCACAATATATCTGAGCAGAACATACATCATAGCTTCTTTTCCCCATCTCCAGCTCCAAATGCAACTATTTGAAACAAATTATTATCTGAGTATCACTTGAAGTTCCTTGTACCTCTATGCTCCAGCCTCCTTGAGTCTGAGCTCCCTCACCTTGCCCCAGTTACCCACACACTGTGGGGCTGGCTCTCCTTAAAACTACGGTGTCAAGATACAGAACAGCTTGGCACAGGGAACAGAAATGAAGGAGGAAGAGGAACAGATGGAGAGTGGAACAACACCCCCCAGTTTTATGGCACTGTAACAGATGAGGAAAATCTGAGCACAGTTCCAAGCCTTTCCAACACAGAGCTATATAAGGATCACCACAAAACACCCATTCCTCTGCCTCCAGCCAGAGCAGCTCCCCCTGCACCCAGCACAGGAAGGGCAGGCACTCACTTGCGGTCACTCTCGGGGGGCCAGTTGTCCCATTTGTAGTAGGTTTCTGGCTGCTCTGTGAAGAGCACCTTGTGGAGGCTGTAGAGATGAAGAGCACAGTAAACACCATCTGTGAGGCTTAAGAACACATACAACAGCCCAGTCTCCCTCAAATCCTGCTAAAGCTTCCCAACCTGCACACGAAGGAGCCCTCTCAGATAAGTGAGTCTAGCAACAGTAACAACATGATTCGGAACAGAGAGGACTATGCAATCAACATGGGCTCTGGGCTTTTATACTTTCAATAACCTGTCTTGCCTACTAAAAATTCTGGCTTGAACTGCCTCAGTAATGCCTTGTGTCAAGACCCCAGGATACCACCTGTCCTCCAGAAGACAGAACTATCTGTGGAGCCCTCAGCCACAGAGCCTTAAAAAGGATGTCAAATAAAAAAAAACAACAAGGAGTCCACAGGGAATTTGTTTGGTGAGACAGCTAAAAATCCCCTACTGAGTGGGGATTTATAAAATAATATATATCAGAATAATATAAATCAGAAATATTTTCCATTATCATATAAATCAGAAATATTTTCCATTATCATATATTTCTGAATGCATCTGAAGGAGTTTCAGAGAGGGAGACAGTCACTGCTAAAACTGTTTCTGCTCCCTGTCTGAAAATGGGAGAGAAACCCTGGTGTATACCTGGCTTTTCATAATGTACCAGTGATGGGGAAGGGACTGGTTATGCACAGACATGACCAGGCTGGCTCTCACCAGTGCACATAGTCCTTTGGAGCCAGCTTGCTGATAGATGGAACAACTGTATGCAGCCACCAGACAGCATCACGCTGGATAGCAGCAATCTGGTTCTGGAAAGAGCGCAGCACTTCCAGGTCTGAAAAACAGTCAGGGCACAAAATACACATGTGGGCCTCATCAGAAGTGTGGTGGCTTCAAGACAGTAAATAGGACTTTGAGGCATCAACAGCAAATCACAGAATCACAGAATGGTTTCAGTTGGAAAGAACCTTAAAGATCATTTTGTTTCAATTCCTGCACCACAGGCAGGGACACCTTCCCCTAGAGAAGGGGAGCCAGAGGAGTGTATGAGAAGGACTTGAGTCCCCCAGCTCTGGCAGGATCTGTTCTTTGCTTTCTGCAGTAAAACCCCCAACACAAAGCACAGATGGATTAGTTTGGTGAGAAGAAGGCACGTGGGCAGCCATGTCAGTGCCACACCAAAGGTTTGTCTTCCCAGCCCCTTAATCCTTTCAGCTGCCCCTTGAGGCCTGAGGCCCCTCCACCCACAGCTCCCTCTCCCCAGCCTCTCAGCCACTGCTTCCATAGATCCAAGAAGCACTGGCCATGCAAATGCCACATCCCCAATCTCTGTCAGCCCCAGGATGACAGCAGGCTCCCAACCCTAGCTGATGTTCTCCCAACACCAGGGGAAGATATCCACTAAAATGCTCATCCTCAGAGAGAACCTAGTTTCTTCTGCTTACTCTTTTTCTCTCCTTTGTCCCAAGCAATTCCAGCCTCCTTCACCTGGGCTGTGATACCAAGCATCATGGAGACAGCTAGCAGGTCAGTTATGTGGATGACAAACCGCTCCTTAAAATAGAAAAGAAAAAAGAAAAGAGTTGAATAGCAACAGCCAGAGCTGCCTTCTGGAAGTGTTTTGTCATCAAAAACGATGAACATGGATGTTTGGAAATGAGATATGGGAGTGCTGCTATGAGACACAAATAGTGACTCACTCACACACCAAAGAGCAAAAGGAAGCATGGCCAGGAAAGCAGACACAGCTCAGGGCATCTCTGGCACATCCAGCAGCACTACGGTGGGAAGTGGTACCTTGAACTCCATCTCTGCATACAGGGCCTCCTTCCTTTCCTGCATGAGACCCAGGCAGAAGGCCTGGAAGTTGATCTCATGCTTTGTCTGCTTGATGATCTCTCTCAGCAGAGCCCGTGAAGCTCGCAGGTAATCATCCTTGGTGGTCAGCAGGTCCTGGAACACCATGGCCAGGTACTGGGGCCACACAGAGGGAAAACTGTCAGTGCACTGTAATGGGTCTGCATCCACAACATAAAGAGACACAAGGAAACCATGCCGGAGGTATCCTGTCCTTCAGACCCCTGGGCAGCTGTAATAATGTTTCTCTCATGAAACTGCATTATCACCCAGAATGTGGGAGTTACAAAATGCCCATTTATGTTTATTCCTAGCAAGAATAATTATATAATTTCAAAATAGTACGATAAAGATCAGACAGCTGCCTGTGAACAGATTCATCTGGGCCTCAAAACAACTAAATCTGTCAGGTGGGGTTCTGGGGTTGCCATCAGTTATCCAAGACACTGCACCTACCTTTGGAGCTTGCTCTGAGCTGTGCTGAAGCACAGTATACAGGATCTGCATGTTGTTGGGATTTCTTGCATTTGATAGTTCATTGAAAATCACAAACTTAATGGTGGTGCCCAGGTTATCCCTGTGTGCATTCAGCAGCTCCCTGCAAGGGAAGACCAGGGATACCTGAATTGACATTTCATTGCAGCTTGACACATTCTTTTCATTTCTCCTTGAAGTATTTAGCACCCAAAAGTGAAAAGGATGGAACAGCACATATCAAAGGACAATATCAAAAGACTACTGAAAGATTTCTAGGACAATGAAATTCATTTAAATGAGCACAAGACACTCTGTGCCCCAAGCTGATATTTAAAACCACTGTGCAGAGAGACATTGAGACTGTCAAGTGCCTGGGCATGTCTCCCACAGTGCTTTCCCTTCCTGCCACAGACCCAGTCACTCACCTGACACACAGCATGTAGTGGTTGAGAAGGACTTTTGGCTTGAGACGAATTTTGATCAGGTTGGAGATAACTTCCATGTCCTCTGAGCTGTGGGTGTTACAGTTCATACACACTGACATCAGCAAGTCCTGAGCTGGCTTGGTCAACTGCAGAAAAAGAGCAGAAAGACTCCAGCCACTCACCATTACAGCCCAGAAACATAACTGGAGCACAGCATGCAGCCCTCCTGGCTGGATTACAGACCAGGTCTGGCCTCCAGCAGCTCCTCTCCTCACCTTTGGGTTCTGCAGCCACATCTCCAGCCTCTGCACAGCCATCTGGCGCACCTCTTTGTAGCCACAGGTGGCTGTCAGCAGGCGCAGGAGGTTCCTGGAGACGTTGTCCATGGGCTGCCGCCGGTTCAGCTGGTCCCGGAGCATGTCCAGCACATATTCCTCCACACTCTCTGCAAGGTCTTCATACCTGGGCCACACAAACTGAACTTTACTCATTTCCACAACAGACAGTCCAGAGATCAGCACTCTTTGTTTGTGGTACAACTTGCAAACCAAGAAAATCCCCTCTTTTCTCTTGGCACCAGTTTTATCTTTATCAACATCCCCCAGCAAATGCCACAGGAGCACAGAGGAGGAGCTTCCTGCCACAGCTCTGCAGGTGGGTGAGCACAGACACATCTCCAGACACCCCTGCACACACCTGTGCCAGGAGAGGAAGAGGCACTGTACCTGGGCATGAGCTGGCCTGCCTGCTCTGGGCTCATTTTCTCCTCTGCAATCAGCAGCTCACTCTGGCTGTCCTCCTCCTCTGTCATGGAAGGGTGTGGGCTACTCCCTAGGAGAGACCAGGACACAGCACACTCCATGAGACAACTCCTCTCCCTAGGGGACAATCACTGGACACAGCACACAGCTCCTCTCCTTAGAGATCAATCACTTGTGCTCTGGTTTGTTCAGCTTCTTTCAGGGATCCCTTTCAGCACGACCACAGCCTCTCACACTGCATCCCATACAGGCCCACTTTTCACTACCCTCAAACATCCTCTGGACATAAAAGAAAAAGAAGAAAAGCAATGCCTGGAACTCAAAGCCTGGTCTATATGACTCCATCTAATACCAAA
>WBNQ01031261.1:7804-24739 GCA_013401375.1 Spizella passerina | reverse complement strand
CAAAGAAATTGTCTGAACAGCCATGGAGATATTTAGGAAAGCTAAACTACTGGCAGATGTAAATCTGGCCAAGGAAGTCAAGGTTAATTAAAAAAAGATTCTTTAGCTATATTAGCAATAAAAGAAAGGCTGGGGAAAACGCGAGTCTTCTCAGGAAGGATATGGGAAACCTGGTAACCCAAGGTATGGAAAAGGCTGAGGTACTCAATTACTTGCTCACCTCAGTCTTCACCAGCAAGTGTTCCATGCACTCTGCCCAAGTCGCAGAAGGGGAGAGCAGAGATTGGGAGAATGAAGAGCCCTATGCAGGAGCAGATCAGGCTCGAGAACATCTAAGCAACCTGAACATGCACAAATCCATGGGACCTGATAAGATGCATCTGAAGGTCTTGAGAGAACTGGCCAAGAAAGTGGCTAAACTACTGCCCATGATAGTTGAAGAGTCACAGCGATTTCATGAAGCTCTCATTGACTTTAAAAGGGGGAAATATAAGCCTGATTTTAAAAAAGCAATAAGAACACATGAAAAATAAGAAGGTGGCAGCCAACATGTCCTGACAAATTTGGTGGCCTTCTATGGCAGGGTTACATCAATGATGGAAGAAAGAAGGGCAACAGGTGTCATCTACCTGGCCTTGATCTAAGCACTGGGCATTGTCCCACATTTCATCCTTTACTAAAATGGAAAAATGTGCATTTGTTGGGTGGACCACTTAGTCAACTAGGAATTTGCTAGATGTCATATTCAAAGAGTTCCAGTTAACTGTAAGCTCTCCACAGACGTGCTCTTCTCCAAGCTAAACAACCACAACTCTCTCAGCCTGTCTTCATAGGAGAGGTGCTCCAGCCCTCTGATCAGCTTAGTGGCCTCCTCTGGACTCCTTCCAACAGGTTGTTGTCATTCTTGTGTTGGGGGCCCCTGAATTGGGCACAGCACTCCAGGTGGGGTCTCACCAGANCCTGCACTTGGCCTTTCTGAACCTCCTGAGGCTTGCGTGGGCCCACCTCTCAAGTCTGTCAGGGTCCCTCTGGATGACATCCTTTCCCTTGAGTGTGTTGACTGCACCACTCAGCTTGGTGTCACCAGCAAACTTGCTGAGAGTGCACTCAACCCCACTGTCCGTGTCACCAACAGAGATGTGGAGCAGTGCCAGGCCCAATACTGACCCCTGAGGACACCACTCAGTTACTGGTATCCACTTGGACTGCGGAGACAGGTTGAGACAGTTGGGGTCATTCAGTTGGACAGTCTGTAGAAGAGACGGCTCCAGGAAGACCTTGTGGCAGCCTTCCAACACCTAAAAATGTCCTAGAAGGTGGCTGGAGAGGGATTTTTCACAAGAGCATGCAGTGATAAGGCAAAGGGGAATGGCCTAAGGCTGAAAGAGGGCAGTTTTAGATTACTATTAATAGGAAATTCCTCACAGTGAGGGTAGTGAGGCATTGCAGCAGTTATCCAGGGGGGTTGTGCGCTCCCCATCATTGGAGGTGTTCAAGCCCGGGCTGCAGAGGACTCTGAGCCACCTGGTCTAGTGGAAGGTGTCCCTGCCCATGGCAGGAGGGCTGGAACTACATGATCTTTCATGTCCCTTTCAACACAAACCATTCTCTGATTCTATGTTTCTGTGATCCTATTTTTCTATGATTCCAAGGATTTGCTGTTCCAATCCTTTTCTAACTCAAACTGTATTTGTGGAGCAATTAGAGAGTAATTTAACTGATAAAGTCCACAACATTCTTACAAGAAAGACCCAGATTATTCATTCTTCTCGAGGTTCTCAGACAGACCTAGAGAGGTACTTTGGGGAATCTCTGGTATGTCTGTCTTACTATCAAAACAAGTTTTTAGAGGCTAGAGAGTTGCTAAAGGATTTTATTATCGTTGACAAGGACTATTGTGAATTTCACTTAACATTTCTGAAAGGGCTTTTTTCTGTAAAAGAAACGTTCAATGACAGGTACATAACTCTTTTTTTTCTAAAAGAAATGTACCGGTTAGTCCAATTTGAACTGTGGAATGCCATAATACAGTAACATGCATCTGAAAAGTATATTGTTTGACCTAGACTGTACATACCTAAGGTTCAACATACGGGTTCTTCAGTCCTTGCTTCACTATTCAGTAATCCATTTTAAAAGATACTTCTTTGAGCTGATAAGGGACAGAAGAAATCCACAAACTCTTCCAGTGAAGGTGTCTATAAATTACAATTTTCCTTTTTTTGTTGCCTTCTCCATGTAAAATCCTTTCGATATATATAGTTCTTAAAAGACTACAGGTGTTCACACAGTACTTGAGAATAATTTGTATATACTCAAAACTGTAACACCCTTGCCACTATTATTAGTTTGCAGCTGTGAGTTGTAACTTTTGCATACTTAAAAAGAATTGTTAAATATGTAACAGAAATCATATACTTGTTTCTAAAATGGAACAGTTCATCTGCACTATACATTCAGATAAGAAAAGTGTGATGCATATTTTGGGTACAAAAATTTCTTTCCTTCTTGGAAGCATAACTTGAACACACACTGCTCAAGAAGGAAGTGTTATGATCAGATTTAAAGGAGAATATACAGATCTGAATGTATGTATTGCAAGCTGATCATATTTAAAAGTAGAATCAGTCACAAAAGTGCCAGCTATGGATCACTTTTTAAATGCAGGACTTGTAACCAAAGTTAGTGATCTAGCTAGGTTCTATCTTAGGGGAGACTGTGAGTGCACGTGCCCAACTGATATTTAAAAGACAGAGTCTATCCAGAAGGAAGTCTTTAAGAAGACAAAAGCCCCAGATAGTAACTGTCTGTGATATACAGGGAAACATATAAATAGAGACTAAGTAGAACAAAGAAATGCAAATGAATTTTATTTCCACTCAAAGACACAAAATTTCATTGTTTCTATCTTTAATGGACTCTGCTACAATGACTTGTTGATGAGGGTGTCCAAGTGGGTCCTATAACCCCTGAGACAAAGAAAATGCTGCATGAATAGTTCAGGTCTTTGTCATGTCCTGGTCTTTTTGCCGTAGCTGCAAGACTCTTCTGAAGAGTCCAGGAGCCTGTGCTTAGGTCTGACCTGGTTCTGACCAGCAAAGACAAACTTTGTGTTGTAACTTCTATTTTGACTTTCTCACAGGCAAGAATGGTGGAACCTGCTCAGACACTCTGGCTTACCAGTCAACATCACCTTTATTTTATCTACCTAAAAGCTCTTCAACTCACTATAACAATATTAGCACAATTCTTCCATGCACAAGTTGGTCTTAATGGCAGCTGCAGGTTTACCTGTCAAGTGTAGTGTTTTCCTCATGCAGCACAATTATGCTGAAAATGCACTTGCTAAGTTTGGAGTAAATTTATTTGGAATGGCTTTCAGAAAATTGCAAAATGAGAAAGTTCGGTAAGAAGAGCCATATTAACTGTAATTTCAGCTTTTTTTTTTAAATCTCATTGTCACTCTTACATATTATGTCTTTAAACTTCAGCATGATTCTTTCTCCTTTTATAGCACAGCCTTAGCATTAGTTAGGTAATGGGATTTATGATTTTGTTTACATCAGTTGCCATGGAGACCCACCATAAAAGATCAGTTGCTTGGCAACTGGGTATTGTGGAGCTGCCATGGAGGGAGGAATTTTTTGTCTCTCTGAAGGGAGGGCTTAAGGAATAATGAAAACTTCTGCTCATACTTCTCATGAATGCTTTATTTTCGAGGTCAACCAAATGTTTTTTCAGTAAAGACTAATGCACTTTTCTTCAAAAGATGCACCGTAAAATGTTTCTCAAAGATTATCCTGTCTCAGAGTAAAGGACAACCAGCTTAAGAAGTTTTTATTCTCTTTATGCTCTTGCAATATAAGGGTTTGAGTAACTGTGGGGCAGCCATAATGAAACAGGTCTCTTATTTCCTGGCTATTCTGCATTCATTAACAAATGAACTACTGTACATTCAAAGCCTTCTCTGATCCCAGATAATGCTGTGATTTTTCTTCACTGAATTAATGTTTAGATTTTTGTAACTGTAGATTTACATCTCATTTCATTAGAACATCTTTTAAACCAACATTTTACTTGCAGTGTAATTTAAAACTGAGACTCTGGGATCTTATTATTCTAACATAAAAGCAAACTTAAAGAAAAGTATGATAGAACAGAGTTTTGCAATATTGGTGTGTGGTTTAAAATTATTCATACATCCTTGAATATATGTGCTATTGCTATATATGGGATATGGTATCCCTTTGTATGAGATGTGTACACTATATATTTCAAATTATTAAATCAGCTTTGTGTGAGGTAACTGTTAGATAAAAGTTTAAGCTTGTGCTTAATCTGAAACTCAGGTTTTGGGGTCCTTTGAAATAATTATCTGCCTATCATTTTTTATGATACATCTATTTTTAAACAAACTTCTTTCTTGGCATCACCTTCGGCTTATTGTGAGACTGTAACATTTTCTCTTTAATACCACTGTTTCAGAACTGAATCAGTACTTTGATTGTAGACTACCTTAGTATTTCTGAGGTTTGAATTCTACTGAATTACTACTGATAAATCTACACTACCTTTGTGTCACTGTGTGTAATAGAGATTCATCAAATTGCTTGGTAAATGGTAGGAGTCTGACTCCTGCTCACTTTGTTAAACAGCTGAATATTTTGGGCTGGACAGATTTGGTCCAAGCACTGTCCTTGTAGGAGCATTTCCAGCAGGGAGATGTGGAAGTGATGTATGACAGTAACACCATCTTGGCAACAATATTAACTTCTGGCTAAATAATTACAATATACTATCTATCGCATATAAAATTTTGAAAGAGGTGCTGGTATAGACAATTACTCAAAAGAGAGGAAATCACCTATATGCCTGCGCATTTTAAGTGATTTGACAATACTTTGAACTTTTAATTCATGGAAGTCTCTATGAAGAGCATCTAAAAATGAAGGGAAAGAAAATGACACCCTGATATGTGTAGTGTTGCTTTTAATCAACATAGAATGACACATAAATGTGCATGATTGCTAATATCAAGGACATTAGAAAAATATGTTGCTTAGAACTGTTACCAAAATGCTGGTAATGCTCCAGTCTCATGTAAACCTCATATTAAATACCTCACTGTCTTTTACCCAGCATGGAAGTCTTATGCAATTAAAAATCTACTTTGTTCTGGACATTACTATTGCAAATAGGCAAAGCCCTAGCACTATGACAGGAGTGTGGCTAGATTTCATTATTTTTCTGAACAGAAAGACTGATGCAAACACCAGGTACATTTATCAGATCCAATATCAGTAGATTCTGTTGTGTGATGCAGGTAGGCAACCATTCCATGAGGGCAAGCCCCTGGGTCTCCATGAGAGGACTTTAGAAGACAGATAATGCTTCTTTAAACCTTTATTTCAAAAATAAAGGAGCAGATGGACATCATTCTGCAGTGTCATCTTGTAATGAACCATAGTGTTGTTAATTTACAAAAATGCCCAGTTTTAAGGAAATAACACCTGGTTTTAAGAAAACCAGAACAGTCCACTGTAGCAGATTGCAAAGAGCAGTGAAAGAGCAATTTAGATTAATTCTGAGTCTTTAAAAGATTAAGAACTTCTGTGGCTGCAAGAGAGGTCTGAGTCAGGGGATAACCCTCCACAGGACAGAGGCAACTCCTTGTTAAAGACCACACAATGAATTTCACCCTTCCCACCTTTCTCATACTAACAGCCACCACTCAGCTCTCCATGGTCTTCCCTCAGCTTGGCTTGCTCCCTTGTCAGCCTTTGGCACAAGGACATTCATCTTATGTTTCACTCCTGGTTTCAACAGCACATTCTGCCTGCAGAACTGCATCTCTAGACAAATTGCACTTGCAGCATCTTTGGTTAGATTCATAGTTAGTGGCTGTGGAGTGATTCCACATTCCAGAGCATGAATTATCCCTATGGGTAAGAGATTATGAGGGGGCTTGCTATTTGCCACTAATTAGACTACTCTTGTTGGGTTTTTGTGATGAAACAAGGTCCAGACTTTTGCTGGAGTCTTGTGACCTTTCTTCAAAATTCAGTGTTCCTTGAAGTTTCTAGGAAGACGACTCCTTTGTGCTGGATCTAGGCTAGTTTTCCTACCTGGTGTTCACAAGCCAAGCATTTGTTTTTAAGATTGAAGAAAAAGAATGATTGAGCAAATTTTTTCCCTGTAGACCTCTTATGTTTATCATTGCAGATACTCCCACAATTAATTTTTTTTACTACATTTTTAAAGAATAAGAATATTAAGGGGGAAAACCCATTGCTTATCAAAGAATGTCTTGCCTGCAGAATTATGGAAGATTAAAGTCTGTCTCTTGTTAAAGCCTTTTTCTACAAATGAAAATACAAACAAATATTAAAATTACTCTACACTTTTTAAAGGCAAAATAAAATGTGCAGGCTTTGTCAAACCCCTGCTGTGATGTTTTATTGCTGCTTACAAAAGTTAAAGTAGTAAATATTAGCATTTCAATTCATCCTATCTCCAATCACTATAAATTAAATATATTCTCTACTATTTCCATTAAATTTTCATCAAGCACAATTTTTTTTTCCTTTCCCCTTGGTGGTCTCCATCAACCTTTCACTGAGAGTGCAACTGCTGTTATGATAGGTGATTAACATCCTGCTATGGTCATCTTCACAGCATCTTTACTCTTTCATCACCATTTTGCACCACACACCAATCCTGGTATGCCTCATAATTTGAAAGTACCTATTCTATTGCAAAGCAGCTCATTAGTCTGTGAGGACTGACCAAAGTACTTATAAGGCAAGTCTACTTTGAGAAAGTAGGTCTCCAAAATGTAGCCATTGATGCACATTTTGGTGATACAGGATGATTCTACTCTTGCCTGAGTGTAGAAGCCAACTTAAGCTTTTTTGTGTTCAGAATTGCAGAGTTCTGTTTCCCTATAACTCCTTAATATAATTTATCTTTTGTGATTGTAATGTTTCTTTAAAATGAACAAAATGTGGCTGTGGAATAATGGAAATTAGGGAGATTTTTTATATGTATAGGTCAATATACCAGAGAGGACGAACTGCAGGGGCCCTTCTGCCCCTGGGGCTTTGGCTAAATCCCATTTTCCAATACCCACAGACACCTTTCTCAGTTGAAGTGTCAGACCTCCTTTGTAATTTCCTGGTTTTTTGTTCCTCTGAAGTTTTTTTTTCTTCTTTGTTGCTTTTTTTTCTTTTTCAGTCATGAGGTAAAATGTCATTATCAGACATCAAACTGGATGATTTGCAGCCATTCTAAAAGTTTGCTGAACTTAGGATCATAGAATGGCTTGGGATGGAAGGACCTTAAAGATAATTTAGTTCCAACTTCACTGATGTAGACAGAGACACCTCCCACTAGACCAGGTTCCTCAGACCTCCGTACAACCCAGCTTTAAACACTCCAGGGATGGGGCTCAGCTCCCAGAGATGGGCACAATTTCTCTAGACAAGCTATTCCAATGCCTGAGCATTCCCACAGAAGAAAATTTCTCCCTAATATCTAATCTAAATCTACTCTCAGTTTGAAGCCATTGCTCCTTGTCCTGTCACCTTGTAGACTTTCTTGAAGGCTCCCTTTAGGAACTGTAAGGCTACAATTAGTTCACCCCAAAGCCTTTTCTTTTCCAGGCTAAACAATCCCAATTCTCTCAGCCTTTCCTCACAGAAGAGGTGCTAGATGCCCCTAATCATCCTGAATCTTCCTCTGGATAACCACTCCCACAGTCCATGTCCTTCCTGCGCTGGGGCCCCAGAGCTGGCTGCAGGGTTCCAGGTGGGCTCTCCCCAGAGCAGAGCAGAGAGGCAGAATCCCCTCCCTCCCCTGCTGCCCATGCTGCTCTGGATGCAGCCCAGGACACGTTTGGCTCTCTGGGCTGGGAGTGCCCATGGCTGGGCCATGTCCAGCCTCTCACCCACCAGCACCCCCAAGTCCTTCTGGGCAGGGCTGCTCTCCATCTGCTCATCCCCAGCCTGTGCTGGTACTGGGGATGGCCCTGATCCAGGTGCAGCACCTGGAACTTGGTCTTGCAAAACNTTCATAGTTAGTGGCTGTGGAGTGATTCCACATTCCAGAGCATGAATTATCCCTATGGGTAAGAGATTATGAGGGGGCTTGCTATTTGCCACTAATTAGACTACTCTTGTTGGGTTTTTGTGATGAAACAAGGTCCAGACTTTTGCTGGAGTCTTGTGACCTTTCTTCAAAATTCAGTGTTCCTTGAAGTTTCTAGGAAGACGACTCCTTTGTGCTGGATCTAGGCTAGTTTTCCTACCTGGTGTTCACAAGCCAAGCATTTGTTTTTAAGATTGAAGAAAAAGAATGATTGAGCAAATTTTTTCCCTGTAGACCTCTTATGTTTATCATTGCAGATACTCCCACAATTAATTTTTTTTACTACATTTTTAAAGAATAAGAATATTAAGGGGGAAAACCCATTGCTTATCAAAGAATGTCTTGCCTGCAGAATTATGGAAGATTAAAGTCTGTCTCTTGTTAAAGCCTTTTTCTACAAATGAAAATACAAACAAATATTAAAATTACTCTACACTTTTTAAAGGCAAAATAAAATGTGCAGGCTTTGTCAAACCCCTGCTGTGATGTTTTATTGCTGCTTACAAAAGTTAAAGTAGTAAATATTAGCATTTCAATTCATCCTATCTCCAATCACTATAAATTAAATATATTCTCTACTATTTCCATTAAATTTTCATCAAGCACAATTTTTTTTTCCTTTCCCCTTGGTGGTCTCCATCAACCTTTCACTGAGAGTGCAACTGCTGTTATGATAGGTGATTAACATCCTGCTATGGTCATCTTCACAGCATCTTTACTCTTTCATCACCATTTTGCACCACACACCAATCCTGGTATGCCTCATAATTTGAAAGTACCTATTCTATTGCAAAGCAGCTCATTAGTCTGTGAGGACTGACCAAAGTACTTATAAGGCAAGTCTACTTTGAGAAAGTAGGTCTCCAAAATGTAGCCATTGATGCACATTTTGGTGATACAGGATGATTCTACTCTTGCCTGAGTGTAGAAGCCAACTTAAGCTTTTTTGTGTTCAGAATTGCAGAGTTCTGTTTCCCTATAACTCCTTAATATAATTTATCTTTTGTGATTGTAATGTTTCTTTAAAATGAACAAAATGTGGCTGTGGAATAATGGAAATTAGGGAGATTTTTTATATGTATAGGTCAATATACCAGAGAGGACGAACTGCAGGGGCCCTTCTGCCCCTGGGGCTTTGGCTAAATCCCATTTTCCAATACCCACAGACACCTTTCTCAGTTGAAGTGTCAGACCTCCTTTGTAATTTCCTGGTTTTTTGTTCCTCTGAAGTTTTTTTTTCTTCTTTGTTGCTTTTTTTTCTTTTTCAGTCATGAGGTAAAATGTCATTATCAGACATCAAACTGGATGATTTGCAGCCATTCTAAAAGTTTGCTGAACTTAGGATCATAGAATGGCTTGGGATGGAAGGACCTTAAAGATAATTTAGTTCCAACTTCACTGATGTAGACAGAGACACCTCCCACTAGACCAGGTTCCTCAGACCTCCGTACAACCCAGCTTTAAACACTCCAGGGATGGGGCTCAGCTCCCAGAGATGGGCACAATTTCTCTAGACAAGCTATTCCAATGCCTGAGCATTCCCACAGAAGAAAATTTCTCCCTAATATCTAATCTAAATCTACTCTCAGTTTGAAGCCATTGCTCCTTGTCCTGTCACCTTGTAGACTTTCTTGAAGGCTCCCTTTAGGAACTGTAAGGCTACAATTAGTTCACCCCAAAGCCTTTTCTTTTCCAGGCTAAACAATCCCAATTCTCTCAGCCTTTCCTCACAGAAGAGGTGCTAGATGCCCCTAATCATCCTGAATCTTCCTCTGGATAACCACTCCCACAGTCCATGTCCTTCCTGCGCTGGGGCCCCAGAGCTGGCTGCAGGGTTCCAGGTGGGCTCTCCCCAGAGCAGAGCAGAGAGGCAGAATCCCCTCCCTCCCCTGCTGCCCATGCTGCTCTGGATGCAGCCCAGGACACGTTTGGCTCTCTGGGCTGGGAGTGCCCATGGCTGGGCCATGTCCAGCCTCTCACCCACCAGCACCCCCAAGTCCTTCTGGGCAGGGCTGCTCTCCATCTGCTCATCCCCAGCCTGTGCTGGTACTGGGGATGGCCCTGATCCAGGTGCAGCACCTGGAACTTGGTCTTGCAAAACCTCAGGAGATTCCCATGGGCTCGCTTGCTAAGCTTTTTCATATATCCCTCTGGATGACATCCTGTTCTACAGGTGTGTCAATAGCACAACTTAGACTGGTGTCACCTGCAGATTTTCTCAGGGTGCACTTGGTTCCTTTGTCTGTCATTAATGAAGATATTAAATGCCACTGGTCCCACTATAGACCTGTGGGGGACACCACTTGTCACTGGTGTCCACGCGGAGTCAGAGCTTTTGACCACTACCCTCTGCATGTGACCATCCACCCAATTCCTTATCCATCTAAGAGCCTACCCACCAAATCCATCTCTCTTTGATTTACGAAGGAGGTTGTTGTGGGCAACCATGTCAAAGACTTTACAAAAGTGCAGATAAATGATATCTGTAATCCTTTCCTTGTCCTCTGAGCAAGTCACTCCATTTCTGGTGGCTGCTCCTGTCTCAGGGAGGCCAGAGTTTGACTTCATCAGTATCTCTCCCTTTCTGATTCTCAATTCTTAACCATTCAACATCATCCCACAGAAAAGAAATGAAAAGAAAAGAAAATAGAAAAGAAAAAAAAAGAAAAAAACCAAGCCCCACTCCCCTGTGAAATAATAAATTCAATTATAACTCCAGTCTTAACATCCTGGAGATGGATTTTCTTTTATCTCTCCTGTTCTCTAGAAAGTTTAGCTTTTTGTTAATGTCAGAACCAAAATACCAGTGTGTGAGTACTGTGACAGAGTAAATTCCTACCCATCCCTTGTTCTTTGTCCCCTCCTGTGAGTCCTTTTTCCAGAGAGCTGCCTTTGACTGGGAGCTGCGGCTAAGTCTCATCCGCATGGGTATGCTATCAACAAAAGAATGCTGGCTCACTTCCTTTCTTCATGCCTAATTAGCCAGAGAAGAAATTTTCAAAGATGCCCAATTGGAGTTGGTTTCATGTGAATTCTGAGAAAAGTTTTGTTATTTGCTTTTTTCATGAAGAAATACACAGTTTCAATGAGATTTTCTGTCCCTCCCTTTTTTCTTTGAAGGAATGTATGAGAAAAAGTTAGCAAATCAAAAACATTCTGAAATGTGTTAGCCCCAGAAACAGCTCCTTTAGCCTTTCTTCCCTAAGATTTTATGAGCACATTTTGAAATAATGGGAGACTTCCCCCCAATCCCCATTTATTCTACTTTTGTACTGAGCTGCACTGCAGCTATTTTTTTAATCGCTACAATTTGGAAAAAATAATATTTTTTGAAAGCAGTCTATCAAAAGTACAGGAAAGGTCTCAAAATGTTACACATGAAAGGACTTTGACCTGTATCTTTTTCTTGCAATGTGTTCTTCAGAGAAAACACTCCCTGTGCCACCGAGCTGGCTGTGCCTTCTCATCTGGCACTGCTGGCACTTCTGGTGGTGTCTCTTGGCCAGCATACATAAACAGCTTGCGACTGCCCACCCACATTTGCTGTGACCACTGGTCCCAGACATTCACTGGGACTCAGCTGGATTTTCCTAGCATCTTTTTTCTTAACCTTTGCTAAAAATGAGTGTGATCTGCATAATCACAACTGAATGCCCTACTATCAATTAATCTGGGAGCTGCAATTAGGTATAAACAGAGTGGTATGTGTGCTGCCTGCTTGCCATGGGCCCAGATTTTTGCCTGTGTAATGCCGACAGTTGGGGTCAGATGATGTAAAAGATGTAGTCCCAAACTTGGGTAGTCTCTTGAAAATCTAGGTTTGTGTATCAGTGTGGGTTTGTATACATGCACCACAGTATTGGCAACAGCTACTGTACATGCTGCAATCCTTTGAAGCTTTTTCTTTCTGAATTCTAGCTTACATTTACATCCCAGTCACTCCTTTAAAATCTCTCATGGGTTACCTGTTTCTTTTCTTTCCCCTTCTAGCTAAAACAGAACTTTAACAATGAGTATGCCTTTTACAAACTTTCAAAAGCACAGCTTCATCCTCTGGTCTCTGTAACTGTAGATAACAACACAGCCACCATTAATGACATCCATTTACTGTTTCTGACATGCATCACAGACACATGTGGAATATGCTTCTAGAAGCTCTGTGAGTAATTCTTGTCACAGGAACTAACCGGAATCCAATTTTTCTATTTTCAAATCTGTAAAGTGAAAAGCATAAAATTTACTATATAATAACACTGTATCACATAAAATATTTGAATTTTACAGCTGCAATGCAATGCTTCCACTAAGGCTGAAAATGCACAGTAACTTCTAACGCAATTTTGCATGTTCTAACTTCCAATAAAGCTATGACTTGGAAATTTTTATGTTTTGCCTGAAGATGATTTTTTCCTTTCCTTGTAAAAACAAAAATTCCCTAGGAAATACATATTTTAAAAAATTTAAGGTTTGGAAATGAAGGTTGTTACTATTAAAATGGCATGTTTTGACTTTCTGAAACAAAATGAGACAACAGCAGTTGAAAACAAGCAGTACTAGCCTACTTTAGTAAAGGCAAGCTTAAAAAGGCAAGCTGTGTATACCTTTTGTAACCTATTGTGCACATTACAAAATAAGGTATATTTTGTAGATAATGTACAACCAGATTCCAAGAAACTGGCAGGATAGAATCACTTGTGCCTAAGGAAGATATAACTGAGCAGGCAGGAACGCAGATCAGATGGAACATCCACAGGATATGGACAAGAAATTGTGGTGATATCAACCAATAAAGATGAGGCACAAATCAGCACAAATATCTAGAGATAATTGTCCAGACTAATATCTCTAGAATTTCTCTTTATTTTTTTAGAGATTGTTTGACAGNACAGACTTCAGCAACTAAACAAGAAAACAGAAGAAACCTATCAAAATTAAGAAGGACTGTTTTGATAGCCTTTTAAAGTAATACTTCGAGACTGAAATTATTTATTTAAATCCATTTTTATACAAAATTTCTAAATATAGCACATTGATTTGAGTTTAAATGAAAACAAATTTTGAAAAAACATTATTACCAGTTCCCACACAGCTCCTCTTTGAAGTCTTTAGCTGTGAAGTCAATTAATAACAAAGATAAATGCCAGATGGGTTTTTGCCATGTGGATGCTATGTGAGCTGAAATTTTTCTTTTTCTTTTCCTTTCTGTTTTCCTTTATTCATGTAAAAGTGGGAGATTAAATTCAAGAAAAACAAGTTTTGATATGTCTATAAGTGTTTGTAAAAATTCAGGAGTCTATGCTAGATTTCCTCCTACATATGGCGTCTAACCTTCACCGTGGCCCAAGACTGAGAATGGACAGGCAGATATTTTATTATGAGATGCTGAGTGACCAAATCCATCCCTATTGAACCTTTGAGTGGTCACAGGCCTTCTGGAGACCCCAAAATTCTACTTCAATCCTGTGTCCAGTGACACCAAAGCTGGACTCCTAATCTTGCTCCTCAGCCTTCCCAGGAAATTTTCTGTCTTATTGATAAACTATTTAGAGTGTGAAAACCAGCAGCTTTCTGTCCTCATCAGATGGAAACAAAACAACTGCTCATTCAGAAATGTTGAGGAGGTTAATCAGAAGACTGCTAAACCTCTATCATAGTTCTGCTCTTTCTGACATAATAGCAGTTTGGGACCTGCTGGGATTAACTGCTTACAACACTGTTAATTTCTCTAAAGCCATGTTCCTCTTAGACAATTTGCTAGTCTAATAAACAATAATACTTTGTGAGAATAGCAGTCTGTCCTACCTTCCTCTTAAGGAAGGATGAGTTGGGGCTTTTGATGTGCCACATTTGCCAAAATATTACATCCTACTTCAGCCCTCTGAATTAGTTTCTGTACCACTGTAGGCACGTGAGCTGTATGATTCCAGATAAGGCTGTTCACAGGTCTAATCTTATTTGTTCAAATTTTAAGGATTTGCTGAGGACTTATATCATCTTTCAGCCTGTCTTTTTCATTTGGTTTCCTGGATACAAGTTCCATCCTTGTCTTAGGATACTGTAAACTTGTATTTTAGATCATTGCATTAGCAGTGTAAATTTTACATCTGATTTTTTCTTTCACTTAGTATATCCAACAAGGTTTCTAGTACACTTTCATGCCTAATTTTCCTGGTGGCTTGGAAAGTTCATAACTTTGAGAGCAAGGAGCTGTATCTTATTCAGAGAACCCTTCAGAAGTCCTTCCTGACTCTTTCTGGATTTCTAGTCTGTGACCACCAAACTTTCAGGTATTAAGACTGCCAAACTGTTGACCTTACAATAAAGACTGCAATTCGTCAGACTCAAAAGAGGACCAATGATACTGTTTCCCTTTGCCTTCCTGAACTGTAATCCAAACCTAACACCTAAATATGGTTTTAACTTTCACCTTCTGAACTGTTCTGTTGATTATTCATATTTAAAGTTAAGTGAGATTGTAATACATGTGTTCAAGTTTCTTGCTGCATGGTCTACTTAGAAATACTTTTGGGGATGTTTTTAAGAATGTTTTACCTTTCAAAAGGGCTACTGCGATATCCTTAAGGAATGGAGCTTGCAAAACAGAAAGTTGAATTTGGCTAAAAAGGCAACTTCAAACACAAAAAGTTTTCAAAGAACAAAACCTCCCTGCTGACAAAAACAGTTGGAATGAAGAATGTTCTGCTGTAAAATTGTCTAGAATAGCTTTGAGGAAGGCTACTGCTGCTTGGTTTGCACATTCACAGCAGCACAGAATCATTCAGGTTATAAGGGGACTTTGGAGATCATTCAGTCTAGCCTGCCCAAGGCAAGTTTCACAGGACTTTACCCAGATTTTTTCTCCTGCTTTACTTTTGCACTGACAGTGTTGATATAGCATCACTCCTTGTCACCTCTTGCCAGCAACCACTCTACAAACCAGCTCTGAGCTGTGGCTCATAATCAGGAGTAGCGCCAACCCTGCATGCTCCAGGCAATGCTCCTTAACTGCAGACTGACTTTTCCTTTTTGCAGATTGTCCTTATAGAGAGTTGTCAATCCTAAGAATAAGGAGCAAATGTTTCTAAAATAGCCATATAGTTCCACTGTACTGAAATAAATGGTTGAATATAAAACCATGCAACTCCTACTTTAGGTCTATATTATCTCCCCTTCATCTCTATTACCTACTATTATCACTCACATAACTAACTTACCAGAAGAATAACTTTTTAAGTCCCATTCATAACTACTTATGGAGATGAACATTTGCATTTGGAATTTTAAATATATTTGTCAGTAATATTGCTGCAGGCTCAAATAATCTGGGACCTGTAACAATGTGATATGAACTAGCTGAAACTAGCTAGAATATCAAAGAAACCACAGCCCTTAATGTGTGATTTATTACTGAATAAATAAAAAGCTCAACTGATCACAGTTAGTACGTATTTTTAAAAATATTTTAATAACTTGAAATAAAATTTAAAAACATTAGAAAATAGAAGGCAACTATCATTGATTTTGGCATGGCTATTAAGAAAAAAGACACTTGAACTCCGAGTAAAAAAATGCGACTACTCATACACTGTGCAATAAGGACAACAGTTTAGCACATCTCAGGCTGATTGTTTTATTGGGTATTATTTATGTTGACATCATGTCAAAAATTTACTATGATAACCCAAGTTATACACACAATTTATGATGCTTTGTATTTGCTGAGATACTGTAGTGCCTGCTTTTTCACATGGCACAGCAAAACGCAGGAACTAAATTTCACTAAGCCATGCATGCATTTCGCCGGACAAAAAATGCATCATTGCGGGATTTTGTGTTCACAACATTTTTCTTTAAAAATATTAAACCTACTCTTTCTCTCATTTGCTGGTTGAATAGTCATTTCACAAACAACAGTTCCAAGTGATGATAATAATCTCAAATTCTTCACTACCACCTATTTGCCAGGTTTTCATAAACTGGTGGTGCTTATCTGCCTGGTTTTGCCCAGACTAAGGACATGCGTTGTTTTGTCCTTAGCACTTATTTGCCAGGTTTTCATAAACTGGTGGTGCTTATCTGCCTGGTTTTGCCCAGACTAAGGACATGCGTTGTTTTGTCCTTAGCACTTATTTGCCAGGTTTTCATAAACTGGTGGTGTTTATCTGCCTGGTTTTGCCCAGAATAGACTAAGGACATGCGTTGTTTTAGGCTGGGATAGCATTAACCTTCTCAGTGGATGGCATGGGGCTGAGTTCTGGATTGTGCTGGACAGAAGGTTGATAATGGAGAGATATTTTTGTTGTTGTTGAGCACGGCAGGGCTCACACAGAGCCAAGGCCTTTTCTGCTTTTTGTGCTACCACAATGGTGAGGCAGCTGGGGGGGCACAGGAAGCTGGGAGGAGACACGGCCAGGACAGGTGACCTGGACTGACCAGAGGGATATTCCAGACATATGACATCAGGCTCAGGTTATAAAGCTGAGGGCATGAAGAAGGAATGGGGAACATTTAGAGTAATGGCATTTGTTTTCCCAAGGCGCTGTTATGTGTGATGGGGCCCTGCTCTCCTGGAGATGGCTGAACACCTGCCTGCCCATGGGAAGCAGTGAAATAATTCCTTGTTTTGCTTTGCCTGTTTGCATGGCTTTTGCTTTCTTTGTTAAACTGTATTTACCTCAGCCCATGAAGGCATTTACCCTTCCAATTCTCCCCCTGACCCTGTTGGTGGGGAAATGAGTGGGTGGTGCTGATAGCTTGGCTGCTGACATTTGCCACATTTGGTAAATTCTG
>WBNQ01031258.1:0-13439 GCA_013401375.1 Spizella passerina | reverse complement strand
AAGGCAGCTGTATTTATAACAGTATGCAATATACCCTGTCATAATTTCAGGATAAAAAAACAGGTAAAAACATTGTTACAGGATTCATCGGAGGCACCTGTTGTTAAAACTGAAGCCATAAAAAATTCAGCCAGTACATTCTGAAGATGCTTTACTGAGATGACTTAGAAACCTTCTCCAGACAGAACTGAGTGACTGAAATATCAAGATGCTCCAGAAACAATCACAATAAACTTTCAGTGTCACAATTCCGAAAGAGAATGTGAGGAGAGCTGTTTGTTATGTGCAGAGACTGTGCCAGCATGTGTAAATACAGGCTGTCTAAACCACTGCTACACACCCAAGTTTACAGCTAATTCCACAAAATTAGAAATGCAAACCAAGGTAGAGCTTTTACAGTGTAAGGAATGTAAAAGAAACACCAATTACAATGTAGACATAAACTCTGCAGCTTACCAATTCATGTGAATTATTTTAAGTGCCACTGCAACTGAGACATAAAACAGCATAGCATACAAGGGAGAAAGCAGTCAAGAGACAATAAATGCTGGCAATTTAATCAGAACAATTTAGTCCTTTTCCTAGGTCTGTTAGCTCAGAGGGAGGTGACTTGCTGAAATTAAATGCAACTAGCATACCAAAACAAAAAGGAAAAATACATTTTCAAAGAAATTGAATACAAATCATTGGATTCACAGCTCTTCTATAGCAAAACTGAATTATCCATGCACGTAAACCTGTTCAGCCTAGCTCTTACCTGGCTAGCTCTTATTCTGGTAGCTGTGTGGCTGTAGCAACAAAAAGCTCAAGGTCTACTAGCTGCTCCAAAACTCATTCAATTTCTCTTCTGGGTTTTCTGCCTAAGCTGAAATTTTCACCACTGCAGCTGCTACTAAATTACCCTGCAGGAATGATGGGTATCACCTGTTGTCAGCACCTGCAAGTACTTAAAACAGATGTAGCAACGAGACCAAACACATTGTGACAAATGACAGTCTATTTTTGCGCTTCTGTTGACAATAAAACTCATCAAAAAGTTGCAGGGTCGTAATGTTATAAGAGTCCATAAATTCCAAAAGACCCCGACTCCACAATGTGAGCACTGTTGCCAAAACCCAGATGTTTTCCAATATGCTGAATACTTTTACAGATATAGTGTGGATATAAATAGGGTATATTGAATTTTACCTACATGGTCCAGTGAGGATCATCAGAGCAGCTAGTTGGATCAGACACTGTAATTCTGTGAACTCCTCTTTTGGAAACAAAAGTGGTACTGTGTCAGCATGTAGGCTGTGAACAAAGCAAAAGATGGAACAATTATTAAAACAGATTATAGAAACATGGGGAAAGCACAGCCATATAAGTTAAAAGGCCTAATTTGGAGGAAGACAAGACAAAAGTTTTTAATATTTTTTATTGCCAAATAATACTGTTTTTTTCTTTTCTTTTCTTTCCTTTTCCCTTCACGAACTGATAGACCTAGTTGGAAATAGAACAACTCAAGCACGAATTTATCACAGAGATGTGGGGCAGTGGTAATAACATGGTACTGATAGGCCTTTGGGCTGCTCACTCTTATCTCCAAAGAGCTATGCATGATCACAGTATTTTCAGATGATTTTGTTTGTCAAATCTGGTAACCAAACTGGAGTAAAGACAACAGTTTCTCCAATATAGTATGAACAGTCACAGAATTATAGAATATGAGGTTGGACCTTTCTTGGCAAAAGCACAATCTTGATAAGATAACACAGCAAACTGTCCAGCTGAATATTAAAATGATCAGTTCTGGGGTTCCACCATTTTCCTAGGGAGCTTATTATTTTAAGGCTGCAGCTGCAGCAGCAAGCAAACTTGTGTAGCTTGTGTCTGAAAATGGACACCTCCAGCAGAAAGGAATGATGAGCCTATTCAGACCAAGGAGCAGGTCACCCCAAAGGCAGCATTAAGAACTGGGGTCTCCTTTTCTTCCCCAAATTATACAACCTTTCAAGCTAACCACTTTAGAAAGTTGGTCTAGAATATAATTCTTCATGTAAAAAATGTAACAGAGGAAGTAAAAATACTAAAAATTAAAACCTAAATAAAACATTTTCCTCTGCAGAAGTTGTAAATTTCTGAATTCAGAAGCAGAGGAGAAAGATTGACTGACCACCATTTCATTACATATAATTAGGGCCAAGTAGAACCATGTGCCATTATTATCCCATTTATTGCATGCCATTGCCATCTAAGGCTTCCAGACCCCTTCGAATAACTTCAAAGAGTGAATCTAATCAAAATATTTTACAGTTTCTCAGCCTTCACCAGGATGCCAAGGGATTTTACTCCCAGGTGTTATAAAAAGGAGGCAACAGACCAGAGAGGGAATATATTCACTACACTGAGTGTTCAGTTTCTCAGGAAAAAAACCCAAAACCACCACCAAAACTTGACAGCAACAGTAAGGGTGAGGGTACTAACAAATCTGAGACCATGTTCCAGTTAATTTTCCAAAGGGAAGAAAACACACACTTACCACCCCTGTACATTGCTGCATGCCAGCCCAGCACTTGTAACACAGCCCTGATATGCCTTTAATCATGAAGGTCTCCCCCTCCCCTGGTAAAACACTCTTCTGGAAAAAAGCTGTTCCCTCCACTAACCCTGTGCTGTCAAGAAGTGTAATGAGTTGGAGTGGAAGCCAATCTGAACACCCCCTTAAACCAAATGAACACAAGAGGGGCTGTATTTGAACGAATGAACAGAAAGGAAACAAATCAGATTAAATATGTCCGGAGCTTCCATCGTTTGTCTTACAAGGAGTGCAAAGCAAATCCTAGCTGGACATGTCAGTGTGGCAACCCTTTCATAAGAGCAGGCTTTGAATCCCTAGGCATTTCTTGGCCTAGCCATTACACCACTAAAATGCTCTGTTCCCACCACTTCTCCCAGGCTGACCATGCACAGGGAGCACAGCACAAGGAAGCGTGTCTGCACCGAGCCACGTGGCAAAGAAGGCAAAACTGTCAGCGAGAGGCAAAGAGCAGCCAGGGAGATCATGTTCATCATCATCCTCCTCCCACCTGAGAGGGTTTGCACACGGTAAAGCTCTGCAAGGATCTCATGGAGCCTTCGGTGCTAAAGCTCGATCTTTTGGCTCAGGAACGATGGTTCCAGACTTCTCAAGACAGCAGTTCTGATTTTAGTACTTCATTCCAGCAATGCAGATGTAATAATTCATTCATATAGTACAACTACAATTTGCACAGCACATACCAAATTTTGTTTAATTGAGGTCCCTAGAGGTCCTTACTGGAATGTTTACAGTGTCAACAATGTGAAACAATGAGAATTGCTCTTAAAAAACTTGAATGTTTAAAAATTAATTGATCCTTTTTTTTTTAATTCATGAAGTATAAATCTTGAAAAAAACTTCTTATTTACACTATCAATGCAGAAAAATAACTTAAACTGCTACATGATGAAAGTCAGTTTTAAATAACTTGCAAACTTTTAAGACGGCAAAACAATTAAAAAGAGAAGCCCTTTTTTTAGTTAGCTGAGACTCCTTTTAGTTGAGGAAATTAGGTTTCTGGCAATTAAAATTTGAATTTTGATAATTACCCTCTTATCCATTTATTATGCTTTTACTTAGAAAAAAACTAATTTATTATTAAATTAGCTCCTCAAGCTATTTTCAGTTTAAAAAAAACCCTTCCCAATAATTTTCTACTATATTTTAATTTTATGCCATTACTACCAAGATTCCATTTTTGTCCTCCTAATAATGCAGGCTGTGACTCAGAGCTTTGGAATTCATTGCCTTAATTTACAATAAACTAAGTGGTCTCAAGTTAGCTCGTGCTGTTTGTATATTCAGCTACAAAGGTAATACACTCTGTTCTTGGTAGAACAGTGACCAAGGCCCATTGGCAATCCAGCCAGTGCAGAGCATCAAGCTCCAGTTAAACAATCCTGTCAACAAAGCCCCATGCTAGCTATCAGCATGAACCCTGGAC
This sequence comes from Spizella passerina, assembly GCA_013401375.1. Taxonomy (NCBI): domain Eukaryota; kingdom Metazoa; phylum Chordata; class Aves; order Passeriformes; family Passerellidae; genus Spizella; species Spizella passerina. Next base: position 9,435 of record WBNQ01031258.1, on the reverse strand, counting down.
TTATTGAAACCACCATCAGCCACCTCTAATTTCATGTGCTATGTCTGTGCCAGAAAGTTCAATTTGAGGGGTGCTCCTAGGCATTGGCACCCAGACTCTGCCACAAAAGTGTGAGCAGGGCTTTAGCTTGGATGTGGTCTGGGAGGCAGCACTGCCAAGGGATTTGTGTTAAGCTCGGCATACATGGGCACACTCTGAGGAGGAGAGCACTGAAATTTATGGCACCACAAACACAGCTGTGATTTCAACACCAAAAAACCCCCAAACTGTGGTCAGGACACGCAGGCACCTGGTGTTCCAGGTACAGAACTAAAAATCACATTTTATGACTTGTACAATTCCTTTCCTAGATTCATGAGAATCGCTACTTAAAACAAGAAGAGACTCTGTGTGCTGCCTTTATCTTTTAATTTATTTTTGATAAAATCTCACTTGAGACTAGAATATCATAAAGACCCCTAAATAAGAGAAGTACTTTTTTAAAAAGCAAAACTATGGATACCATAATTTCTGTCCTGTTTACTTGAGAAGATAAATTTTCATGCATTGACTCTTCACTTAGAAAATTAGTTCCCATGTTTCACCAAGTAGGTTCCTCTCTATGAAAAATAAAATTCACAGACTGATAAAACTTTATACATAATTAGGTAAGTATTTCACATGAGCGTGTATAAAGAGAGATAAAGTGATCTCATGTGTTGCAATCTTTTAAATTAATTATGTTCAATTTTTGCCTTGGTGTGAGGACAAGGAAAGGTCTTAAAAATCTGAGCTTGTTACACATTTTTATGTTCTTGCTGAAAAAACCTATTAAAAATCAACACTTTTGCACATCACATTTTTTTCAAGCTCAAAAAACACCTACAGAGGTACCTAAATAGATTAAAAGCATTTTAATACTTGAATGACTATGAATAATTATTAATATGATCCTGATGCCAAAAAAAAAAGTCAGAGAAAAGGCAGTTTCTGTTTCCAATGGACTTTAAAGAGCAGAAAATATATTGATTCTTACGTTTCAGACATAAAAAGTCTGCAAGATGGAAGAAGCATCTCTGCCTTGTACTTCTTTCAGTGGATCTCATTAGACAGAGGTTAGGATCATTCTGGACCAAGACAATATCAAAGAAAAATTGTAAAATATTGCAACTGCAATATTTGTACACTTGAAAAGTGCCTCCCCAGTGATTTGACAGAAAAACATGCAACTTTTAGGTTATAACAGAATTTCTTTGTAGGGACAAATTCAATATCACAAATTCATCCAACTTGTTCTACCTATTTTTATTCAGGATGGCTTAAACCAATCATTTTATGCTCCTTTCATTCAGTTTAGCAGAGGTAAAAACTCATGATTAACAACATGATATAGGACAATGTTATTGATGAAGACATATCAATTCACAGTACTGCCTTAGCCAAATCTTCCAGTTGCTGAAGAACTAGAAGCCTTTATTTTAGTTTGAAGTTCTGAGGAGTACAGTAAAACAAAATCCAAACATTTCAGATATTATTTTAGTTTGGTAGTCTCATAGCTCAAAAATTGTTCAATCTAGACACATCACATTTGTTTCACTCTAGAATAGTGACTTCAGTGTTTTATTGACAAAGCTGAGTGCCTATTATGGAAATACTCAGTTAGGACTGCTCATCATAAAGGTGTTCAACTCAGTTCAGTTCACATACAAAGCATCTCAGAAGTGCACTACAGTGTCTGAATAATCAGTAGAACAAGCAGCTAGGAAAAAGCAAAACATCAGGAGAAATACATTAGAAGAATACTTCAACATAACTGCTCTATTACTTATATTTTCTACATGGCTGGCATATAACCCCAAAAACTTTTTAAAATTTGCAAAGTGATTAGACTCTCTCTTTGATTGTTGTTCCTTCAGGTGCTTACTGACACCTGACTACTAGTGTCACTGACAAAGATTACAGTTTTACACTGAAATATTGTAAATGTCATGTATAATTTTATATGGCACTAAGAGATAATAATGGTTAAACAGACCAAAACAGGAAGCTCACTATTTAGTATACAGTTATCAGCATTAATAATTTAGTAAGTGGTTCCACTTAACTTTAGCTATCTTTGCAGTCACAGGCTTCTACCCCTGAGCTGTAGCTGTACAGGCTGCACAGTAAACACAAGAAAAGCTACCACACCAAAGAACCATTCAACAGAGCTGATGTGTTTTAGTTGTTGCCCCTAGGATGAGATGAAGAGAGCTTTAGGAGGATCTCATGTTCACCATCCAGTATGCAGCACATGTAAATCTGTTTTGATGAATTCCTTCCTGAGCGTTCATTTCTCATAATCACACAGTGGTATCGTGAATTGTTTTTACCAATCCCTTCCATCCACTGTTTAGTCTATAAATGTTCTGATCAATTCAGCCACTTAAAGTGAGATTAGGCTCCACTATGCACATGGGAAAAAACCCCATACCCCTGCTTGTGGAAGACAGCCTTATCTGAAAAAGATGTCCCAAGCAAACACATGGCTACATTTCTTTCCCACAGTTTTAATATAAGAGTTACTTAGAAGTTTCAAGATATTCATGACTCCTGTATTGACAGCCTTTTCTCCACCCATCTCTCCAACTAATAAGCCCCCCCAATGTGGTTTTTACTGTAACTGATTACTCTAAACACACACAAAAAAGTCTCACAAAACTTTTCAATATTTTAGAAAGTATTTGGGTGTGACTTATGTACACACGATATGTCTGGTGTGTTAAATCTGAGAGTGGGAAAGCATAAGTAAAATTTTGAATTATCATGAGGCAGCTGAATGTGCAGTGAGTAATATGCTGCTTTATCAGTTGGAAGCAGATGGACTTTCCTGAAAATGGATTTTAAGTCTGTTAATGGAAATGTGCAGCTTGCTCACTGGAATACCCAGGTAGGAAATGTCCCATAATTTGGACTTTCCTAACTATGCCTGCCAGGCAGTACAGGAAAATCCAATGAATGATGAATTTATTTCTAAACTCCATTTTGTATCACAGATACACAAAACTACTCAAAAAATGTCTTAATGAAACATCTGATGAGAAATGATGGGATTAATGATAATTAAAAGCAAAAATAAAAGACAAGCTGTTGACAAGAGGGGCAATAATCTCAGATACTCTGTCACCCTAGTTTTTTAAGATTTTCTAAGCCTTCTGATGTTGACATTCTTGTAGTGAACTTTCTCACACACTTTCTGTAAATAACTCATTGTTTTGCATTCCTTTATGGAAGAGGAGAGAGTTGATAGACTGTTAGTTTGACCAGTGTCATTGGAGAGGCGTCACTGTCACCCTCCAATCCCTGTCATTTTTGGAAAACTATTAATGTTAGAGTCCGAAAATAAACTTCCCTTTTTTCTTCACCTTTAGAACAGCAGTGTGCACTTGTGTTCTTCCGTGTCCTATAGTGACATCACTGCCCTACCAAAATCCCCTCTTTCCCATCCACAGAGCAGCCACCAGCCTGGCATGGGGTCACCTGCCCTCCTCCAGCCTCACCTGCAGCTCCTGTGGAGCAGGTGCCTTGCCCTGCCTGGGGGCAGGACTCTGGGACACTGTGATGGAGATGTCCACACCATCTCCTGGGGCTATTCCCAGGCACCCAGAGGGTCCCTGGGAAGGTAAGGACAGCCCTCCATGCCCCAGGGATAGCAGAAAGCATGGCAGTGCTGACACACCCTCCAGAGCAAACGTCACTTGAATCAGTAAAACAAAATCAGCTAGGAAGCCTTGGATTCACCTCTGCTCTGGGCATCCGTGTCCATGCTGCAGGAGCCTCTGCCAAGCAGGCAGGGGATGCCTCATGCCAGGTGCAACCTGTTCCAGCTGGCTCCAGGGAAAGCAGCCCAGGGTAAGGATCAGCCCTGCAGCTGCACTGGCAGTGCCCTGTGGCCCATACATACACATGCCTGCGGCCCATGGACAGCCCAGGCTGGAGCAGGCTCATCCTGAAGGAGAGCAGCCTGTGGATGCCTCAGGCTGAACAGGGAGCAGCTTGAGAAAGGAGTGGCAGAGAGGAGCTGCCACGAACTGACCACAACCCCTGTCTCTATCCCCATGTGCCACCTGAAGGAGCAAAACCTAAGAGAAAGCTTCACTGTGGGGAAACAGTCCTGACCCTCTCTGAGAGAATACTGTAAGCATGTTTTGGGACTGTAACATGCCTTTTCTCATGTCTAAAAACCAGTTAACCTCTTAAGATCAATAGCAGAATGATTCTCTGTGCAGCTGAAGTTAATGATCTGTTATTAATTTTGTATTGAATTAGTATACAGAACTTCAGTATTGGAAAAACCAGCTCAATCATTTCTTTCACTTATCAATAAATTGATTTTTTTTGTTTGTTTGTTTATACAAAATAAAAAGTTAAACAGCTTTTGCCTGGTGGGGAGAAGGGATGAGAAAGGGAAAAAAAAGAAAGGAATTATATGTGGAAAGATAAAACCCCTGACATGAGGCTTTTGTGTCATGCCACATTCTTTCATCAAATTCACAACTTAAACAACAAATTAGATCCCCAAAATTACAAAATATCATCCCAATGCTTCCTTAGACAGCCTAGGGAAAATAAGCCAGTGGCTTTGCTGTCATGGTTTAACTCTTCTGCTCAGATAATACAGGTTTGGCTTTGCTCAGGATTTATTTAATTCTGAGTATTAGGGAAAGCTTGGAACCGATTACTGCCAAGGGCAGTAGTAATCAACATCTGTTGTTGATACACATTTATTCAGATGAGTTAATATGAGCAAAACTGTAAACAGCTCAGAAGTATATAAACTCAGTGGCACAGGAGATGAGGCTCTAATGGGATGTATCTATGAAACAGGGGAATGACCTATACCCTAAGCAGGACAGAGGATCAGGGCAGACCATGTGCTCTGTGTGCTCTGACTTCCACGGGCAGTGTCACAGGAGCAGGCACTTCTGACTGATTCCCTGTAATCACTCCTGCCATGCTGCTCTGCTGTGCTGTCCTGGGATTTCACAGGTCATTATAGCAGCGGAAGTGCTGTCACCTTGACTAAATGTGAAAGTACACATTTCTCTTGAGAACTGATAGCAACCCCAGCCATGCTTTCTAGCTGGAATTAATGTGGGTTTTGCCTATACATGCTTCCTTCTACATTTCAATTTCATTAAATTGAAATTCAGAAGGTGATTAAATACAAAGTGTTGTTTCTATACATCCACAGTAGAAGTGAGACTCCCTAAAGCACAATGATTCTGTTTTCAGTGTTGCTTTGGAAAGCAAATGATGGCCTTTTTCTGATAGATTATATGACTGGAGGTGACTTAAGTTTTTTAAATATTTCAGAAAAATTAGACGCCTTAGAAACTGGGGAGAGGGATCATACCTGTTTTCCTTCTGTTGAAGGATGAAGTATGGAAATGGAAAACCATTTTCATCTTCAAGGAAAGCTTAACCATACCAGACTAATCCCAAAGTGATATGAACCAATGCTACCTATCAGCAATACTAGAATTTTCATGCACCTAGCTAGATTCTGTAAAAAACTAAACTAAACGAGCTTTAAGCCAATAGCCAAATCTGAAGCTAAGATTAAAAGTAGTCTGGTTAGATTGCTAGGAACTGCTGTGTTTGGCTTTATTATTGCCTTTCCCCAGACTATGAAAAGCAGTATTTTCCCCACAAATAATGTTTTACATAACATCTTATCCACATCTACAGGCACTTAAGCTATTGGCAATAGCCTTCATTTCTTACACTCTTTCTGAAGTATCCTGTAATTGTGGCTTTTGACCCTTTAAGTTACATATTCAGTGGCCACCAGGAACACACTAGTAAAATGTTTTATGAACCTTTTGATCTAGAAACTTACTGAATAATTGCAATGCTGGGGAAACAATCCTTAAAACCACAGGTACTTCCATTCCTATGGAACACAATCACATTAGCTTTATGTTTCTGCTGAAGTAATGCAATTCAAGGCTTAATAACAATATTAAATTGCATAATTAATTTAGAGGCATTAAAGAACACCAGGATGTATTGAGACAATTAAGATCTTTAGCAGCATTAGCTTATGATATTTTCTGCCTCTGGAAGGCAACATAATACTAGCACACCATCAGCCCAAGCAAAGGCTCTCACTGGGATAAGATTTTAAATTACTTAATAAAGACTTTAACAGACAAAAATTCTGCAATCATCTCATGAAGTTCATAAGTCAAGTTAGGTCCTGATTTATTACAAGCTAATAGTTGTAATAAGATAAATTAGCCATCTTGCTGACAGTATACAAAATGAGACAGAAAGCTCAGCTATTTTTTTAAGTGCAGCAAAAGGAAAGACAAAGAGAGAGTTAAAACCCTCAAGGCTGAGCTCAATCTTACATTAGTATAACAAAATACCAAAGCACAATAACCAACAGAACTCATTGTGCTTTGTGTTCTCCTTGCCAAAAATGTGTCAGTGTGAGTAACTTTTGAATTAATTGCATTCAGGAGGAATAATACTACTCAAATGATACAAAAATGAAAAGTGCATCAATTTGTAAAAACACTCAATTTTTTTTTTTTTCATTAGAACTATTCCTATGTCTAAACCTCCCAAAGATGTAAGGAATGCTCTGAAGAGGGCTGTTGATACCATGTAACTTAACTATTTATTTCATTCTCATGTGAATCATTCTTTGCAGGAGCCTCTCCCCAGGATCACAGGAAAAAGCCCACTGACTAACTTAGATTAAACATCCAGTACCTAGACAGGCAACTTTAGTCAGGTTGGATTCTACCCAAAACTAAGCCAAAAACCTGAATAAAAATCTATCCCTTTCCTTCTTACAAAGCAGTGATACCCTCAAGGTCTGAAGATATTTCAAGGCAGCAAATATCACCCTCTTCCCCACCATCTGAAAACAGTCTGAAATCCACTGGGTGCTAAGCTAAATTTCTAACTCGCTAAAGTAACTAAACTCACTGATATAATTCATGTATTTCTACCTGATTTGTTTTGCTGTTGTTTAATTAGCAGCATTCATGAACAGAAATCTAAGCATTAAGAATGTCTAATGAGGAAATGAGTCAGATGTATATAACTATGTAACAGGTAATATTAGATAGAGAGGAAATCATACCACCAGTCTTTGTAAACACATGTCAATGGAGAAACCTGTCAGCTTCAGAATGCATAGCTAAACTGGTTTTGGACAAGAACTCTACCAAGGATGGCATGTTGTTGGACTGAGCCCTGAAGCAGGGAGGAGAGCCAGGTGTCACTCTGTATGTCTGTTCCAAATATAATGTATCCCTTAACCACCTCTATCCACCAGAAAGAGACTGTCCTTGCATTGTCCAGATTATTCTGAGAACTCGAGGCTACAATATCACCCTTTAGGCACCACTCATGCCACCTTTCTTTGAGCACAGGTTCTCTGACCTCCAGATATCTTCCTTGGTAAAGGTAGGCATCTTCAACCAGCTTTAAGATAGTACTTCATGCCCTCCTATTTTGTAAAACATCGCTGGCAGGCAAGCAAAAATATTTGTTACAGACAGGAACAGCAGCTCAGCAGCTGATTTTACTCTGAATGTTACCATATTCTTTCTGTCTTTCTTTTTGGTTTTTGGGTTTTTTTTGTTTGTTTGTTTGGTTTTTTTTGTAAGAAAAAAAAATTGTATATCCTTGTTTACAGTCCAGGAATAAGTTCATAATCTTCATCTACATTAAGTCAATGAAAGAAATCCAGTGTCAACACCCATGAAGAAAAAACAATGTAAAAAGAGAAGTAAGCATTCCTAATTGCTCCATATTAGTACTATTCTGGAACACTGTTTGGCAAAGCCCTGCTTTAAATAGTACAGTTTTCTTATGGGGAGCTATTATAATAGCAATATCAGTTCAAATCATAGGGTGGTTCTTTAATAACTAGTAATTTTCAAGGACAGCCTTTAGAGCTTGCAGCAAATAAACAAATTCCATCTTCAAAACTTTTTTCTCTACTATATAACTTCAAACAAGTCAACTTTTCAAGGTTCTGCTATTTGTAAAAAATAGCTCTTTCTCAGCCCAGCAAATGAAAGGAACAATTGGCAAAATTTTAATAAGACCGTAAATCCAAAATGCAGTATGAAATCATTAAAAGTGTGTTGATGAATCAAACACTGCCCTATATGCATGAGATGTAAAAATGCCATTTATTTAAAAGCCTACCACTCTGAAAGAGACAAAAGAAGTGTAAGGAAACTGGTGATGGGTAATAGTAAGGGTCCAGCAGTGCAAGTTCCCAGGTCGGGCTTACAAAATTCCAACCAGGTGGAATAATCTTATTTCAAGCAGGGAGGGTACTGTTGGTTGTTTAGTTGCAAATATAACTGAGCTGAATTTCAGAGCAAAGTTAGTTGAGACAGAGATTTTTCACTCATGCAGAGAACAGAATTTTATAGTGGACACGACCTTGACAATTACTTTTACTTAAAAGAAGCCTTTTTTACAAGAGCATTCAAATGACTTGGTAAACTCACGATACTCTCTCCAGCAAACTAACGTGCAATCACATCAATTGACACGACCCTTTCCCTAGGATTTCCCCTACTTCAGTGAAGAAGCATGCACCTAGTTTGGGGGAAGGGGGGAAACTCCACTCAGCACAAATTTTCCACAGCTTGTTTCTGGTTGTTTTAACAGTGCAACAGTACTTAGCAGATGATAGAGCAGACTTGCTGGGCTTTACTGTAGTTTTCTTCTCACAAGCCTGAGATTATTAAAAACCCCATAACCCACATTAGATTACAGGAAAAAAGCTCACCATCAACATAGTCTGCTGCTCTGAAGTGGCTGATGCCCATATCCTCACCTCATAGTAATCCCTCATATTTACTATACTGCTGCAACCTAAATACTCCAGCCAAAGGTCACCTCAAAAGGAAGAGGTACAAGAAAAGCTCACTTTTTCACTTCTAAATGCACTGTGCTCAAGATGAAGAATGAAGAATGCTTCTTAAAAGATTTTTTGATGAAATTTATGCTTATTCACTCCTAGATGCAAAAGCTTTTAGTGAAAGAAAAATATCCAAGCAAGTCACCCAAACCCCAAACAAATAATGCAGAAGCAGAAAGCTTAGGTGATTTGTATTATAATGTTGAAAGGAATTTTTATGTTTTGCTACAATATTTCTGCTGGACTGAGCACCCTGCAAGCCTTAATGCTAACCCATTTGTATGGCACAGCAGTTCTGGTGGGCTCTTCACAAACAATTGAGTTTTAAGCCAGGATTAGCTTCAGAGTTAACAGAGTAAACACACACATGTGCTCCAAACAAAGCCTCACAGAGAAATTTCCAGCTACACTTTTCTTTATTTCCCTTTCTTTGCCTTTCTTCAACACAGAACAGTTTCTCCCCAGCTTACAGTGCATGATCTACCAACTCCTCAATGCACCTCTGTCTCTTGATT
>WBNQ01031251.1:11592-44058 GCA_013401375.1 Spizella passerina | reverse complement strand
GGGCTCAGATGCTGCTTGTCAAAACACATCCAGATTCCCAGAGGACTTCAGCATTTTGGGTGCTGAGCTTGTGCAGCAATTCAGCTGTAAATGTCACAGTAGGAACAGATGGACATCAAGCACTTTAGTAAATCTCACTTAGACTTTGGTGAACAGAAAAATTTGACATTTTTACCCTAATTATAGGTACTGAGCACCGAAACATTTGACCAGAGAGCTTTTGAAAATGTTGTCTTAAAATATTTCCTGTTCAGGAGTGATTAGCCAATACAGATTTCAATTTAAATTTTAATTAAAGCTTATTTTTTATGTGCAGTATTAGCTTGCAACACTTTTTTTTTTTAAAGAAAAGATGTTATCTTTATAGAATTGACTTATTTGGAAACTTAACATAAGCTTCCAAGCCCACAGAAAATATGGTGATGTGTTTCTGTTTAAAATATGTTTTAAAAAGTAATTCACTGTAAAATGTTTTTGCATTACTACTTTAGAAATAATTTTGGATGTCTTAGATAGGAACCTATTAAACCCTGACTCTAAAACACAGATATACAAAGAACTTACAGGAATACAGTTTCACTACTCAGTTTTTTAGCCATGCAGTTTGCACATGACCTGATTATCACTTTGAAAACATCTGGGTTGACTAGTGATAGGAAAAAGCATATCAGTGCTGATGTATGAAACAGCCCTGGCCCTGCATATAAATGGACACAGGGTGTCTATTGACATCAACAGATGTTGTAGGTAGGGGAGGTACTTGAAATATTACAATTTTATCTGTGAATGACTGTTGGGGTAGTTTCACTGATCGTAATACCTCAAAAATTTAATTTTTAAGAAGCGCCTGTCCAGTCAGTGTTGAATTTATTGAGCTAATGAGTGGTTTTCTTTCAATGCAGCACTGTTCTGTGCACAGTGTCGATTGCATGGCTCTAATTAAATCCATGCAAGGGCTGTGCTTTATGCTGTTATTAAACAGCAGAGTGTTAACATTGATTTAGCAGGCTTTAGAAGCAGTTACCCTGGACAGGTTGTGTGGCCAGGAGTCACCTGCTTCTGCAGAAACACAACATAAAGTCAGTCTTCTCCCTGGCAGTTCTGGACAGATTGAAAAATAATGTTTCGGATATCTCAGATGCAGGCTAAGACTTCCAAAAATCACCTGATGATCGACAAATAGAAAAGAAAATTCGGTGAAAAACAAACATAAAGAACTGAAATCCGTGTGGGTTGGTTGGTTTGATTTTTTTCACTGTTGTTTTGGTGATTAGAGGGAAATAGTGTGAGAAGCTGGGAGGGTCTCTTGCAGTTAAGCCTGAACTCAAACCTTTCACCATTCTGGCAGATGCTTTAAATACATCCCATGTTGTACTAACACACCCTGCTCACTGCCCAGGGTGTTAATCAGCTGGTCTCTCACTATGGGGGGATTAAACAGAGAGTAAAATAAAGAGACAGCAGTGGAAAAGAGAATTACAGCACCAAAAATAGATTTGAATGACTTTAAAGGCATAGGTATGACTGCCTCATGAAAGCTTGGGCACCTCTTGGTTGGTTCATGAGGTACCTAACCCTCAGGAGAGGTTTTCTAGAGGTGATATGTGACTGCTGTGCTTGTAGGAGACAAAAATGGAGGGAGGTTCCCGCCAGGAATGGTCTCCAGGGGTGCCCATAGCTAAGCACAAGGTAGAAATGAGCTCTGATGGAAATCTGCCTTTAGAGGAACAAGGGGAAATGCTGGAATGTCCTTGCTTGAGCCTTAGGTGGGTCAGCTCAAGGCTTCACCAANAGTCATTTTCTCTGAGAGACCATTTTGGAAATCAGCTGCGTGCCTTCAGAAGTGTGTAGTATTGGTATGTGCAGGGAGATACGACTGGAAGATGAAATTATTCCTACTGAAGGCTACTAGAGATCTGTACAAAACTAACCTATAATTAGATTTAAATATGATATGTAATCACTTTGCTTACTTTGGCTTTTATTGATTTATTTATAATGAGTTAAAAGTATAGGGTGATATCTCAAATCACCTTAGGCAGAGCTTTATGACTGCCTGAGGTCTCACTGTTAATAATCTTACAGCTATTTACCTCCATCGGTAATGAACAGGCTCATGGGTCAGCAGATCTGACTGGACACTGATCTCTCAGGGGGGTTCACTCACTCCTCATCTGGAGCTGAATTTCACCTGTGGCCTAAGTGATTTGAGTGTCTCTATGTGTAGGACACATGCATATGTAGCTAGGCAATCAGGAAATTAGTTGTGTGTGAAAAAAATGCAATTTTTATACTAATGCAAGTTATTACATGCACTCCAACACCCCTCAGAAAATCTGTGTGAAAGAAAAGGCACATGGCACTGTGATGCTAATGGTTACAGGACAGATTTGCAGCATAGCCCATCCTCTGCAGCTGGAACTAGATTTTAAACCAGCAGAGATCCTACCTGGGCTCAGATGCTGCTTGTCAAAACACATCCAGATTCCCAGAGGACTTCAGCATTTTGGGTGCTGAGCTTGTGCAGCAATTCAGCTGTAAATGTCACAGTAGGAACAGATGGACATCAAGCACTTTAGTAAATCTCGCTTAGACTTTGGTGAACAGAAAAATTTGACATTTTTACCCTAATTATAGGTACTGAGCACCGAAACATTTGACCAGAGAGCTTTTGAAAATGTTGTCTTAAAATATTTCCTGTTCAGGAGTGATTAGCCAATACAGATTTCAATTTAAATTTTAATTAAAGCTTATTTTTTATGTGCAGTATTAGCTTGCAACACTTTTTTTTTTTAAAGAAAAGATGTTATCTTTATAGAATTGACTTATTTGGAAACTTAACATAAGCTTCCAAGCCCACAGAAAATATGGTGATGTGTTTCTGTTTAAAATATGTTTTAAAAAGTAATTCACTGTAAAATGTTTTTGCATTACTACTTTAGAAATAATTTTGGATGTCTTAGATAGGAACCTATTAAACCCTGACTCTAAAACACAGATATACAAAGAACTTACAGGAATACAGTTTCACTACTCAGTTTTTTAGCCATGCAGTTTGCACATGACCTGATTATCACTTTGAAAACATCTGGGTTGACTAGTGATAGNGTGTGGCCAGGAGTCACCTGCTTCTGCAGAAACACAACATAAAGTCAGTCTTCTCCCTGGCAGTTCTGGACAGATTGAAAAATAATGTTTCGGATATCTCAGATGCAGGCTAAGACTTCCAAAAATCACCTGATGATCGACAAATAGAAAAGAAAATTCGGTGAAAAACAAACATAAAGAACTGAAATCCGTGTGGGTTGGTTGGTTTGATTTTTTTCACTGTTGTTTTGGTGATTAGAGGGAAATAGTGTGAGAAGCTGGGAGGGTCTCTTGCAGTTAAGCCTGAACTCAAACCTTTCACCATTCTGGCAGATGCTTTAAATACATCCCATGTTGTACTAACACACCCTGCTCACTGCCCAGGGTGTTAATCAGCTGGTCTCTCACTATGGGGGGATTAAACAGAGAGTAAAATAAAGAGACAGCAGTGGAAAAGAGAATTACAGCACCAAAAATAGATTTGAATGACTTTAAAGGCATAGGTATGACTGCCTCATGAAAGCTTGGGCACCTCTTGGTTGGTTCATGAGGTACCTAACCCTCAGGAGAGGTTTTCTAGAGGTGATATGTGACTGCTGTGCTTGTAGGAGACAAAAATGGAGGGAGGTTCCCGCCAGGAATGGTCTCCAGGGGTGCCCATAGCTAAGCACAAGGTAGAAATGAGCTCTGATGGAAATCTGCCTTTAGAGGAACAAGGGGAAATGCTGGCATGTCCTTGCTTGAGCCTTAGGTGGGTCAGCTCAAGGCTTCACCAAAGCTCATTCTAGTGGTTGAAAAGAGGAATCTTCTCCTGACAATCTGTCAGGGAAAGGGTCCCTCCCTTTCTCTTCCCTACTTTTCCCTTACCAGTCATCCAAAAGCCTCTCTTAGAAATGTTTTGTTCCTGACTTTTTAATTTTCCTATCCAAAATGTGAGATGTATCTTTGTGGCTGACTTGGAGATCCCTCTGCTTTGTGCCTTGCATTGGTGAACAATGGATATGTGATTCTACTAGACTAAAATTATGAGGACAAAAATACAAAGAAATAAGTCTGTTTTTATCTTTAGTTCCATTGTTCACATGTGAAACTTTAAGCTCCCAAGGGAAAATGAAAATCTCATTTTAACCTAAAGAGAAAAAGACTTATTATCTTGAAGTTAAAATGGTAAGAGCTGAGTGTTGGAGAAAAACAACAAACATTTTAAGACTTGATAATATTTGAATCAGCAACACTGGGAGAAGTGTCTGCAAGATGATTTGAGTTTCAAGGACGTAAGCATACTTCATTGCTCTGATTTAGTCACCCTTGGTCATTCAGGATGTAAGTGGGAACTGATCTCATTTAGGAAATCATTGAGAGGAGATGAGTCTGAGGACTTGATTCTATCTTATCTTGACACACCACAGTTAATAAAGAAAGGCAATTATTATGTTTTCTGGGATGTACCCTCATCTGAGGCATTGTTAATAAACATTAAAGGGCTAGTTCTTCAAAGGTGTTTAAGCACCTAGCTCCCATTGATTTCAATAAAATGAGGCATCTAAGTGCCTTTAAAAATCTGACCTTAAATGTCATCAGGAAAAAGTGAAGCCAAAGATAAGCAGGTTCTAAAAGAATAACAAGGGACTACAGGCATATGATTCTGGCATGCTCCTGGTTATTACATTTTTTTCTGTGTATGGAGTCTCTGCACATTATAAACCAAACAAAGACACAAACAAACCGTCCCCACCTATACTGCACAAAGCATCAAATTGCTCTCACTTCTCCAGTCATGTCTCAGACATTCCTACAAAACATGCTGCATGGATTGAGATAAGAAGTGAGAAAACAACAAATCCAGCAGTATCCCCTCTGCTCCCTTCAGCCTCTGTGACAGAGCCCCCCTCTCCCAGGGCCAGGCCTGCCCCCCTCTTCCCTTCCTTTCCCTTCCCCAGTGCACTTGGTGAGCTGGAGGGGTTTGTTCCTCCACTCCATGTGACAAGTAAACACTTGGTCACAGCTCTAACTACAGATGTTTTTTTTAAACTCAAACATGTTTTTTCAGTTAGAAGAAAATACCTTGCTCTCAAGATTAGCTTTATTGAGAAGGTACTGTAGGTATGACATGGTCCCAGTGTGATAACTAGATAGACAACAGTGGCAAGCAAATGTTAACTTTTAAAATTTTTCTTTTTAGTTTTTTTTTTTTGAAAAATCTTGAACTAGAAATATCATGTTGGTTTGTCATTATATTTTCAGGTTTGTTGCATTTCTATACAAAATAGAAAGTGAGAGGAAAGGAGGTTGCCTTGCTGTTTGTTTCTTTCATGTTAAGCCAACTATGCTGCTTATCTGCTTCTTGATAAATATTGCTCAGCTACTTCTCTTTGGGATTAAGTAAATGAAAAAAAGCCCTCCACAGATAACAATAATTCCCATAGAAGAGATTTTCAAATTTAAAAGCTAAACTGAAATTTAAAATGATTTTCCTGGATTTCCGACCTAGATTCCCTGTCTTATTCTCGGCGCATTTGTCCTTTTAAAGGAACCAATATGTTTGTATAACTGATGTGAAACAAGCTTGACTCCAAAAAGATTTAACTTAATATCTGGCTAAGCATTCAGAGGGTAGTCCATCTGTAGAATGTACATTAAGGACCCTGGCTGGAGCGCAGCGAGTCATGTATGATATCAGGCACACAAATGTGACGTGATGCCCATATACGCTTGAGCATAATTCAAAGTGCCACGAAGCTCCATGGGTAGAGAAGCTATAAACACAGTTGTCACAAATGAGAAAGTCTACAGGGTTGTATTCAGGCTGAAGAATGAAGAAGCATTAGAACCAGCCATCACATCTTAATGAAATTGTTAATTAGGATATTATGGAATTCAGAGCTGAAGATAATATCTGTCCAGCAACCTTGCAGCATGCTTCAATTAACCATTTCTTCTCCAAAATTGAAGGCAGACTCAAAAGTGATGCAGAAAGCCCTTCATAAATATACAAATACAATCAAAATGATGCTACTTTTTTTCCAGTGGATGTTTTTAATCTTTTTTTTTCCTTTCTAAACAGACCAGCACAGAACATGTGATTATAGGAATAAGTACACATTTAATCTACATAATCATCAGTCTTTCTTTATGTAAAAATGATTAGTAAATAGGGTTTTTAAGCAACTATTTAGATTAGGCATTGGCATCATAGATTAACTTATTTCTAAAACACTTGATTTTATCACTCTGCCTAATGATTTGTCTCATGATTTATTGGCTAATGTGATGAATCATGTTAGATTTATTGTTTATCCTATAAATAGTGCAACAAATCATTAAACAGTGATAAAACCCAGCAGTTTCACATGAAAGTCTACCTATGTTGTCTTCATGTACAATGTGCTTGTGCTGTACAATAATTTGATGGTTCTGTTTTCTGTTTTATGATATCAAGTGAATAGGCATCTCTGTTTAAATTAAATGGTTTTACAAAATAATAGTGAAGTCATAATCTTATACTCCTGCTATATTTATTTTATACAGAAAAATAAAGCCTAATGTCTGATGTATAGTAAATCTGTGAATTTATTCACAAGAATAAATGTAATATTCTTTCTTAGAAACACCTTAAATATAATGGCAGTTTTTCATATTTTAGAATGTCAGCTGTGTTTTTCTTGCTATGGTTTCATGTTGCAGTTGACAAAAATGTTGCTTCTATCCTGGTGATTTCAGAGATCTGAGCCCATCTCATTTCACCGATCTGAAAGGCTGGTGTGGAATATTGGTAAACTGAATATATGAAATTTGGCATTCGGATAATGGGAGTGGTCATTTTTTTTTCTTAAGACATAATGGCTTCTCTTGTTGCAGACAGAGCTAAGTCTGCCTGTATACATTAGGGATGAAAGGACAGAAAATAGAAGTAATATTCTTGGAAACTCCCTGAGGTCATCAGTGGGTTAGAATAGACGCACTCATGATGATATTATATGCTGCAGGAGTAGATTTGCAGTATTTTAAATTGAATTATTTGGACTGTAGTGGTCAACCTTTATTGCTAAGTAGGCTATTTATGTTTTTTTTTATCTCAGGGTATTGCCACACCCTGTCTCTCCTCACCTGGGGCAGAAGAACTTGTGCCTTTATCAGATCCATTGTTTCATCCACAGGTTACCCCAAAATTCCTGTAAAGTGTGGCATGCCTAGGACAGCTCACCAGCACTTTGAAAATCCAGGATATATTGGAATCACCAGTCTTTTGTTCATCCTTGGATGCAGAGTCCTGAGCTGGTGGAGCTGTGCCGTCCCCACCCAAGAGCGGCAGATTTGCAGGGCATATGTGGCACGTGTGACATTTGTGCACAGCTCATCAGTTCTGAACGAGCCCAGGGCCATGACATTGGAAGTGCAGAGGAAAACAGCACCTGAGAGCCTGTGCTGCTGCTGGTTGTCCCTGGTGTTGCCATTGCTCTGGATGAAAAGGGTCAATGGCAACAGGACATGGCCCAAATGCCACACCTGGGCAGCTGCATGCTGCCTGAGGCTGTGATCAGCACCTGTCTTACACAGCCCTCTTTTCTTTTTTTGAATATCACAAGAACTTGATTTGTGTGAGAGAGAACAAAATGGGATGAGCAAGAAGATTAAACAAAGGATCAAAGAATAAATGTGTGACAAGTTTTTAACAAGAGCTCTTTCCCGGCCACCTTCAGGTCAGCTGTGTTGGTTACTTGATTTGCTTGTTTAGAACAATGGTAAATTATGGGGAATTTGGGTATTCATTATTTGCACTTGGCTGTGCAGCCTGGGCACTCAGACTCTGGTTATTGATTATTTCCACTTTGCCATGGGTGCCGTGCAGCCTGGCACTCAGACTCTGGTTATTGATTATTTGCATTTTGCCTGGACACTCAGACTCATCTTCCATGCCAGGTGCTTGTTCAGCTGCTTGTTCCAGCCTGTAGAGGAGCCTGAACACAAATTGGCAGAACCTATGCAGCAAGGCTCTGAAAATCATCTCCAGTGATCCAGAAAGCCTCATAGCAAGCAGAAGAAGTCCTGCTCCTTGTCACTGTGATTATGGAGATGCAGGAAGCAGGTATCCATGTGTGGCATGGCCTAACGAAGGAAGTGTGCCTTGTTTGTTAACTAACTGAGCATGTCCCTTCCCTGCCCTGACAATAATTCCTCCTCTCCGGTTTTCACAGGGAAACTGCCACAGTGCTTAAGATGCACCATGAAGAATAACGTGATTTTTCTGTGTCTTGGACACTTATTTTATTTGTAGAAGGACACTGAGCACAGCTCTGCAGCTTCCCAGGCCTGGGTAACTGTACACTTTTAAAAATTTGTGGAAAATATCACAAGCCCTTTCTGTAGTACTCTAACTTAGCTGTATTTGGTCTCTTTGTGTCTTATCCATAATGCACTTTATAAAAAGAAGAAGAGCAAAAAATATGAGACTTTGAAAGCTGGTAAGAACTAAAACTTCCATGGCTACTCTTAAGAGAAAACTGACAATGTTTTTGGGCCAAAGTCTGGAAAAAATGAAGTTAATTGAAAGGTAGGCTAGAGAGTAAATGAGATGGCTATTAAGGATTGATATTTTGGTATGTCCAGAAATTAAATCCACAAAGATGGTCTTGATGACAGAAACTAGCAAAGAAAATGTGATTCTCTGTGCATTTGCTCCTCCACGTGTGTATGAGCATCACAAATTTGTCCTTTGGTACAGCACTCTTCCTTGGAAGCATGCACCTGATGGTCCAGCAGCAGAGTAAAGCTGTGGATCTTTTGAGTCTCCAGTGTAATCCTGGACAGTGCTACCACTGATTTTACTACAGACAGGCCTTTTAGTTCTCTAAGTGTTTCTATAGTCTTGTTTATCTTAGAGGAATCTCTTGGGAAAGTTTCCTGGAATTTCTCTAGATATAGAGGTAAAGGAGGAAAATTGTATGGATATGCTGGATTAAAGGAAAGAGGCCTTAAAGGAATAAAAGTTATCATTTAGCACAGGAGGAGGAAGTGGTTTATTATACTGGACCAAACAGCTAGAAAGACCTTACTTTATAAATGCTGACACAGGCTTATCTCAAAGCAGGGTAAAGGTTATTGCATTAAAGGTTTCAAATCTGGGAAATTCATGTTCCTAGAGGGTGCATAAATCTGAGACATTTTTAATCTCACTATGTAAATAAATCTCATCAGAAAAATAAAATTGTATTGCTTTGATTCATTTGCCGTAAACCCTTTTAATTTGATTTTGATTGATAGCTAAACCCCTTGCATTAGAACTTCTTGAAAAAGTTTCAAGATAAGCAATTACTCACTCCCGCTTGGAAAAGCAAAGTTTTCAAACTTGTGAGGATGTGTTACTCCTGTACAAAATATAATGGGCAAATATTTTTTATAGTGTAATTGCATTTGGGTTTTATTTCTCACAGCATTTGTTCATCCTTCATGCCAGACTTTCAGACTCTGTGATGTGACTGACTGATGTGGTAAGTGCAGTTAATTTTAATTCTGATTTTTAGGACAGGAT
This sequence comes from Spizella passerina, assembly GCA_013401375.1. Lineage (NCBI taxonomy): Eukaryota > Metazoa > Chordata > Aves > Passeriformes > Passerellidae > Spizella > Spizella passerina. The sequence continues at coordinate 34,442 of WBNQ01031251.1, read as the reverse complement.
TTGTCAATCAATATTGTTCACTGGAGTAATTCAGTAAGTGTCTCTAATTTCTTAGTCTTTTTTTTTTCTCTCTCTCTTTCTTTCTCTTTTACTTAATAATTTAGAAGTGAAACTTCTCTAAGAGCTACCTGTCATTTTGGTGTTCAGAAATTGAAGGATGAGTGGCTGTTGTTTGCATCCCACATGAACACAGCTCTGGTTTGGCAACAGTGATTGTCAGTAGATTGCCATTCAGTCTGTGCTCTTACCCCCATTCAATAGGCAGCCAGGATGCCAGAAAAACAGAGCAAGCTGCATTTTCAAGAAATAAAAGCACACAGGGAGCACGGATAACCAGCAGTACATGCTCCAAACCAGACAGATCAAATTAATTCCGTGAAGAGGGCTGGATTATATAAACACATTACATATGCCAGATATTGATGTAGGACATTATTCTCCCTTATTCACAGGAGATTCTGCTAGTGTCAATAAAAGGGTTTACAGAAAGATGTAAAGTGTCATCATCAAGTAGTAACTAATGTTTTAGTTAGCACCATTATTATTTCATATGCAGCATTACCTGATGGGAAAAACCCATTAACTTTAAAACCACAGTTGTGTGCTCTGTATTTCTTCTTGTTTGTTGTCCTTTCAACTTCCCTATCAGCTTTTAACATCAATCAACAAATTCATCCTTTTCCACATGAATAGTGATCCCCTGCTGACTGGCATATCTGTCTGGAGAACAAGGACTGTAGCAGAACTGATCCTGCAGCACCCTGTTTCCTGGGACACAGACCTTGGATATTCAGGGGTAACATTCAGAACTGGTAGACTAAAATTATTCCTAATCCACCTAAATTTTTCTAGGTTTTTTACTTGTCTGTAATGCTATCACTTGTGTCCTAGTACAGGAACTCAAGATTCCCAATACCCACCTGCTGTGTTCCAAGTCCCTTCCAGACCCCTGCCTCCCCCAGCTGCGTGTGCAGCAGCTCTGCATGTCAGGCCTGTAGTGCAGAAAGATGATGCCTTTTTTTCTGTGCAGCCAAAATCATGGAGTTGCCATGTCAGTGAAGATAATAAGAACTGACTGGCCTAAATTGGACTTGTATTCTCAGTGCGTTTTTGGCAGCGTCGTTCCTGTCCCTCGGAAAGAGCCCACATTCCATTCCTCTTTAGTCAGTGTTGGGATGGATGTGTCCTGAGTGCTCATCTCCCCGAAAGTGCACAGCAATGCAGGGGTGCTGGCCTCTGTTGGGAGCAGCAGCTGCCTGCAGAGCCTCTCTCCCTGCTGTGCCCTGCCCTGGGCCCACTGGGGGTGGCTGGGTGTGCCCCCATTTCTCTGGGCAGATGGGAGCTTTGTTTGCATGTGTGGCTTGGCTGAAAGCATTCCCTGGAAATAAAGGCAGTGTGTTCTCCTGCTCTCCACACACCATTGCAACATGGCAGTGCTGAGCTCCCTGCAGCACCTTTTCCCAGTGGCTTGCTGCCAGTCCTTGGGTGCACCCCATGGCTGATTGTTGGCCACCACAGCTCTTATTGCTCCTTGCTCCAAAAGCCTGCCAAGCGGCTCCTCCCTGCCTCAGGTTCTAGTAGGGATTTTTGTTGTCTCTGAGGATAAGCAAGGACTATGTTCTGAACCTTTGTTTGGGTGCTGGAACAAGCTTTGAGCTCTCTGGCTGCTCACCAGATGCCTTTCAGTGGGGGATGCAGCCTGCCCAGCCCCACCATTCCTCCTTGTGAAATCCAGAGCGGCACTTTCACGAATATTTTGCTCATCTGAACTCTTCCCCCCTGCCTTCCCCTATCCCCCAAAGGTAGAAATAGTTATCTAATAAATATCCAAGTGTGTTCAAGCTTTAGGGATGACACACATTTAATGTGGCTTATGCTATATTATTCTTGCTTAACTTTGAGCTTTTGATTTAGCATTCCAGTTTAGCAGTGGTATTCCACAGGGGATATTGTTGGTTTCCAAATCTTTTGTCAGAGTAATTGAGCATAACATCTCTGCAGGTTTGTGTTTCAAAAGATGCATTATCTTTTCTTGTCCATTTTTTCTAGCCAGGCTATTCAAAACTTTTAGTTTTATGGATCCTTTGAAAGAATTTGAGGTTTAGGACTGATAATTTATGTTTCTGCTGAATTTGCAACTCTGCATGGGATGATTAATACATTTCTCTCCATAAATAAGAAGAGATGATATCTGTAAATTGGTAACAAAACAGAAGAATTTCATTAAATTCTGTATTTTGCAAGAGACTTCCATCCTTTTAAATCTTTATAAATTAAACATCATCCATGTCTGGCTCGCTGAAGAATGAATGTCACATATAAGATATCTCCCTTAAATATTTTCTTGAAAGTAATCTATATGATTTACAACATATTGCAATTAACATTGACCTTTTGTCTGCTTCAAAAGAATGTGAGAACAGTTTTTTGACATCAAAGAGATTTTCTAAATTTCCAAAAATATTCCTGATGAAAGTTGTTCAGACTGGGAAAAATATGTCACCTTCATTTAAAAGTTATGGCACATTTGATAGATTATCTGCCTCTTTCCTAACCTTAGTTCATGCACAAAAGTGGATTTAAAAATAATCTTGCACATAATCATCTTTTAGAAAATGCAGATCCTCAGAAGTCAAAACTAAGAATCCTGTACTTCCTGTTTAAGATCAACTGACAATTTATTCAAGATCTGGAGGCTGCTCTTCACTCTCCCATTTCTTTCCAGTCCCTTAATTGCCAGCATACAGCTGCAGTTGAGATCCCAATAAATTTTGTACCTTCTTTCATCCAAAATGTAGGGAAAACAAAGGATTTTCATAAATATCTATAATCAACTTTATTTTACAGTTTGTTTGCATCAGTATCTTGTTTTGTATTGCCTTCAACCAGCAGTTACCTGTGGAAAGCAGACAAAGGGTCTGTGGATAGGATCAAATTCCTTAACACAGTAAGACATAGAGTTCTGCTCGTCTCTATTTGCTTACTCTTTGCTCTTCCCTGCTTTGGTCCCCTTCTAAAGGTTAGGAAGGCTGCTCTGGCCACGGTGTCCTGGCAGTGTGTGACAAGTTCAGGCTCTGTCCCTCTGGGCACTTGGCTGGAGCAGCCTCTGTCTGTAGCAGCCCTGACTTTGATGGCGCAGTATTAACTGTTCAGCTGAGGGAGGGGAGGAGAGATCAGAGCACGAGTTAGGCCAGCTGCCAGCCACACTAAAATTACTCCTGTAACCACTCCAATATGTGTAGCAGAATTTAGGGACTCCGATATATTCAGACGGAACAGTTTTACACAAAGGGTAGTTGAAATACAGTCTGGAACAAACTGCCAGAGTCAGCAGTAGAAGCAAATAGTGTAAATCAGCTCAAGGAGGAGTTTTTGAAGAAAGCAGGGGAAGAGCACACAGCTACTAGCTAGAAGTTCAAGTTTCAGATGATGAAACACAGATTGATTTGTATTTCCTGAGGTTATGAGGGCAGGTCTTCATGGACCATATCATCTCCTTTGGGCTGTTAAATGTTCGTATGTACTTTTGGGCTGTGTTCTCATCCTCTTTCAGTCTGGAGTGTTGCTTCTTTCCCCCCACACTCTCTTGCTTGTACAGTCTCTTTAGGTAAGGCCTTACAGAGGGGAATGCATTGCACAGAACCCCTGTTTCCTCTCATCTTGGTGAACTTCACCAAAGCCAGTGTAATCATTTAGCAACAGTGGTGCAATCAAGAGCACTTTATATGAATTTGCCTGCATTGTGTTGTTTCCTGGGAAGGGCCTCTAGACCATGATACAATATTTAAGTCTACACTGTAATGGTAAAGGAGTTTTGACTATGAGCTCAAACATGGAAGTCTTTTAGCATTTCAGGAAATCAAACATGGGAGTGTTTTAGCATTCCAGGAAATCAAACATGGAAGTGTTTTGGCATTTCAGGGTACCACTCATCTCAGAGCTGTAATGCTGGTGTGGTGAAAGATGCGCATTGCAGGTGGGAACAGAACAGATCCACTTTACTGCTCTTCAGTGGTGAGTCTGTATTTTGTCCTTGTGGCCACTGATGTGTTGTTCTTGAGCAGAAAAACTCTGCCAGAAAATATCTTAGGTTTTGCTGTTGTTTCTTTAATATCAGGCAGTCTATAAACGTAATTAAACGTAATTGTTCATTTAACAGGGTCCCTCTGCCCACTCCCACATTTGTGACCCGCTGACATTTCTCTCTTGTGGGAGTCCTGAGCTGCCTCCCTGGGCCTCCAGGAGTCATTCTTGTGAAAGGCTTGGGGAGAGCAGCCATGGGCCTGATTCTGTTGTCTTCATAAACTTTATGTCATGTCAATATAAATTGAAATTTTTCCTCAGCTTGTCTGGCTAGATTTTGCCTTGAATTTCACCTAGACTTTTCTTTCTTTTTTTTAACAGTTCAATGTCTTAAATTGTCATTACTAATATTACATGAGAAAAGATTATTGTATTCATCACAGGCTTCAGTTTCCAAGACATAGATTGTAATAGGTAGCTTGTTTGTGTAAAAATTTCAGTAGAAAATTTTCAAATGCAAAAGTTTCCCCTTATTTTCTAAATATCTTTGATTGCAGATCTGATAAGTGAAGCACAAATGTCTTTATTTTGATGCAAGAGTGCAAAATACAATTTATTTCTTTTTCTTGAGATTGCCTGTGCCTTGGGTTTCTTGTTTAAAGTAACATTTATTTTCACTGAGATTTGAGTATTTCCAATATCTTCTGTCTCAGCATAACATTAAAAAGTGCTCTTTGTTCATTCATAACTATGTCTACTGTGGTGCAGAAGGGTTATAAAATACCTCTTAATGATCCCCACTTTCTACATTTACATCCCTGTTGGAAATCAGACATGCTGTTTCATAACAAAGAAAAAAAAAGGGGGGAGGAAAAAAGAAAACTAACAATTAACTGAACTTTGTAAATGACCACACAGACTTGGTTCCTGCTTCACAGACATCCATAACCTGTGCTGGCACAATCCCTGCTCTCAGCTTCACAGCCTGGATGTGCTGGTATTGTGTTCAAAGCCCAGCAGAGCAGCAGCAGCAAGACAGAGCTGGCCTTACAGGAACGTAGCAGCCAGATGATTGGATCCCATTTCCCCCAGGTTTCCAAGTCTGCAACTGAAAATGCCTTGTAACTCTATTAGGAAAGACCTGAGTGATCAATAGAAGCAACAAGGCCACACAAGTACGTCTCCAAGCACAATGAAAATTGCACATCCCGTGGTGCTCAGGGGACTTAATATTTTCCAGTGATTTTTTCCCCCCATCCCTTGCCCTTGTTTACAGAGCAGTTGTTCTGTCTGGTGCAGCCTTACTGTGACATGTAACTGGACTCGTTCATTACCATATATTACTCAAAAAAACCCCCCAGTCCCATACTTTTTTTAAGGTTTGAAGTAATACAGATTAATTTTACAAAGTTCTCTTTAGTTTTGTAAAGATTGGTTGATATTTTGAAGTGGCATTTTGCCGTTTCAAAGAGGAGCCCTGCAGTCCCTCACCCACCTCTCTTGTCTGAGACAGGAGGGCCCAGCTCAGCAGCCAGGCTGGGATGGACCCTGGGTTCCCTGTGGGGAACCACAAGCCACAGGCTGACAGGTCACCCACCCCACATGTTCTGAGGGTGGATCTGAGATGATGTGGGGTAGATCTAACCTCTGAAGTTGTCTCATGGCAAATGTTTTTCTCAGCAATTTTCAGAACTGTCTTGTTTTAGTGACAATTAAGAGACTGCTTGTTCTTTTATGTAATTATTTTTAATTTGCTGTTATGCACACAATGCAACTACTTTTTTAAAACTTTTCATTTTTAATATGTGAAAAACAAAACACTTGCTGTGAGGTGTACGGGGAGTCTTTAACAGACAGTGTATTTAGCTCAGAGCAAATGAAAAAATAACTACTTGACTAGGTTAGATTTGGGTGCCCCTAGGCTCTTTGAGATTAGTTTTAGATTCATATACTATGGTTACCCATTGACCAAGCTGCTTCAACCCTTATACATATCCAGTAAAGTAGCATTTCCCTCAGGCATGGTTTTCTTTCAATCATATTTAACAAAACCATTAAACACACTTGGGGCTTGCACTGAAGAGAGAAACAATTTCATATGTTCAGAATTCAGAACAACTTTCTTCAGGAAGTTGAGAAAATTTGGTTAGGTCTCAGTTTTTCAAGACTTTATTTTGGTGCTCCATAAAAGGGCTCTGTATAACTTCCCCTGTAATTAAACTACTCCTGCATTATTCCTAGTGATTTTTGTCAACAATTTTAAAGTTGATGCAAAGATGCTTTATTCCTATGCAAACAGAAAAATGAAATATTTCCTACTGTTTTTTTTTTTTTTTCCAGGAGTGTTTGTACTTGATACAGCACTGGGATGGGAAGCAAATGTTACACTGATTGCTTTTTATCTTTTTAAGAGCTCTTACTTGAGCGGCCAAATTTTGGTTTTCAACAAATCCTCAAACCATAAGGGTTTCAGCTTTGATGTTTTTTAAAGAAAGCTCTTAAAACACCTTTCCCCCAATAGGTTTGGACCAGATGAGCACCCCTGAGAGTGAATGAAGAGTCTCTGCAGAGACAGGATGTGGAGCAGAGCAGAGAGGTTGTGTCCCTCCATCTCTGGCATTTGGCTGTGCCAGGCTGCTGATCCCCCACACAGTTCCCTCCATGTGCAGAGTCATTTTGGCTCCAGTTCAGGGAAATTCAACACAGGAAGAGTAAGTGTTCACACACAAAGGCTGTATGTAGGACTTGTTACTGGACCCTAAATTTGGATTTGGGAAGCATTCCCAGATGGCCCATAAAGTTGAGTATTTTTGGTTCTTAACTGAGAAAGATTCACTTTAAATCCTCTCTATTAAACATGGATTTATAGGAAATACTCTTCATTTGAACAGTGTAGCTTTGAAGAGAGTGGAAATGCATGTGAGAAGGAGGTGTAGGGTGTTTTGTGTGCATGTGTGGGTGTATTTCCCTGTGTACAGAGTTATTGTTTGTGGGAGAAGGGTGAGGAATTCTTTTTCCTCTCATGGTTATCTATTTTGGGTGTGTGTCTATGAAAGAATTATCTCCCAAATTATCCAAGAAGTAAATTATGCTCTCCCTTCAAGATTTATCTTAATTCCAAAGCTGTGCCTGACAGGTTTCAGTCAGGAGTTCAGATTCACCACTGCACTTTGACTGCTCAAAGCAGAAATCCCTGCTGACCCTCCCTCTGCTTAGCCTGGCTGGATTTTCCTTGAACTCTCCTGGATCTTTAACACAATTGGAGGAGGCAAGTTCAAACATTCTCTCCTGCTCCCACTCCCTTCTTTCTCTGTATGGAGATCACCTGAGCTGTGTCAATCTTCTGGCTTAATTTTAATTTCTTTATTAATAGCAGTGGAATTCCTTAGATTTGTATTAAAGATGCCATGATATCTAATATCTGTAAGCTCTTCTACAGTCAGGTTTAGAACTTTTACAGGTCTCTGTCATAGTATGAACCACATTCATGTGAGAATTGGGGTTTTTTGTAATCATACATCTTTGGTTGCTGCAGGTATTTATGGTCTTGTGCACTGAACTGTAAACATGAGAGTAAGGATTTCTTATTTGTGGTGGGATGTAATGAGTGGATATCTGAACAGTTATTTAATTCTACATGTTTCCTTTTTCACAACTGTTTGGATTTCCATCAAATTGCTAAAATTCAGAAAGGGAGGTAAATTGTAGACCTAATTTTTGTTAGTCATATGAAAAGTGCCCACTCCAGGAGAGTAAGACTAGGTTTTAAAACTCATATTTCTGATTATATTCTATATTTTAAAATAATTATTGGCATTTAAAACAACAAGCAGCCTTTTTAAAACTACTTATCTTCATGAAATGCTGTTCTGGACCAAAGAGAGACTGAACCAAATTCTGGGCAGTGTAACTATTTTTTGGGTATTTACCTCTCTCACTGTGTCAGAGTAACCAGGTTGTTCCTTTGTCAAGGTTTGTTGAGCAGTTGCCTAAGATCACAGTCTATGTGTTAGAATAACTGACTGCAGGGCAGTTTTAAAGCCTCTAATTTTAATCTTCTATTATTCCTCTTTTCAATTGTGCATCTTGTCGTCTTCAGTTATTGGAAATTCGAAATTTCAGCAGTGGAAATGCTAAACTATCTCTTCTAGTAGTTTTTCATTAATGTTTTGTGATTTAATATTTCATTGTGTGTAAAAAATCATGAGACATTATAGTGTGATAAGTACTGTATAATTGTTATTATATTGTTTATGATACTTAAATCTTGATGATTTTAAAGTAGTGAAAATTAGAGATATTTTTCTTAGAGGTAAAATAATTAGGGGTTAGGTGAAAGTGAATACAGTTTGTGTGTTTGATCATCCAGAATATCACACTTTTTGAACCCTATTTCCAGTTTTTTCCTGTTAGAAAAACAGATTATTCAAAATGTCATCATTTTAACTATAAATTAGCACATTTTGTTTTATTTTCTGGAATTTCCATAGTACACATGGTAGGCTAGAGCAAGCATATTGTCTCTGGAAAGCTTTCATGTCTTCTGAAAATATTAAATGTTTTAGAGAGACAGAGAAGAAAACTCAAAGTGAAGGTAATGCCCTAATTGCTCCTTACATGTGCACCTGAAATAAGTAACTGAAAATGTCTTAAGGTTTGAATTTTTAAAGTGACAAAGCTTAGTTCTGCTTAGTGATGTGATGACCCTGTGACAGCATCTTTGCCTCCACATCACTGCACTGATTTTGTGTCTTCCAAAGGCCAAAGGCAGACCTTGGTGTCCTTTTTTTTCCCTCAGGTACAATATCACAAGATTTAAATCACTAACAGGAGCTTCTTGATGATCCTTGTGCTTCCAGTTTGTAAACTAGCAACACTTGTACACTGAAAAGCTTTTTTTATTTTTTTTCTAAATGAAAAGCTGGTTTTGTTGTAGATCCCTACTGTCATACATAAACAGGCTCCTGGTCTCTCCCAGCACCACCTGGGGCCATTAGAGGAAGGATCTCCTGCAGAAAATAACTGGGGGAACCTGCATTCAGATCCTGCTCAGGAGCATCTGCAGGAAGATCTTTCTCTCCACTCAGTCTAGAAACCAACTGACCCAGCCAGGTGCACAAAGCTGAGCTCTGTGAAGGCTCTGTTCATGCCTTGTGATGGTTGACCTCAAAATTGTCCCTTATTGAACTTTCCTCAGAAAATATGCTGACCCAAATGTCATTTACAACTTAACATGGAGATCCTTTATGAATGTCTGTGTTGAACAGAGCCCAGGCAGAATTTCTCCCTTTGTGTGAAATGGGAATCTGAATTCAGTCATGTCTACTTCGGGCTTGTAGAAATGAGCACAAGGAATAATCCCATGTTATGGAGTAATTTTTGATGTTCCCTGTAATTAAAATAGTTCTGCATTACATTCAGGGAAAAACTATGCTTTGGCAGTGTGGTGAAACATTAGAGAATTCTCCTCAAATTAGTTACAGAAATTGAATGACAGGACAAATTAAGAAGAGGCAGGAGGGGGGTGAAATATTTTATTTTAAAAATACTCCATAAAGACGAACATGCAGTAAATTAGCAAATGTGCCTTCTCAGTTATTCATGGAAACATGTTTGGAAAAAAAAAAACACGGGCTTGGTTTGTTTATTATTTGGCAGAATTTTCCAGTGTTTTGTCAGCTTCCCACAGGCTGCTGTGCATGGAGCTCCTTGGGAGGATCACCAGAAGGCTTTGAGGAAAGCTTCAGAAATGATGGACCAGACGTGGAGGAGAAACCTTCTGCAAACCTTTCCACCCCAAAGGCATCATTTCAAACAGTCACATGTATGGAGGGAGAAAATTACAGAGATCCATGCAGCTACCTGCATACTGTCCTGGATACTTCAAAAGCTGCAGTTAAAAGTAGAAGCCAAACTTCCTCTGCATTTACAGCAGGTGGTATTAATTTATGTCATTTAGATTAATAGCAGTTGTTGTTTAACAATAGCTGTTGATAAACTAGCATTGGTTTAACAATATGCAAAAAACTGCATCTAAACTTGGTGGGGGGGAAGCAGGGAAAGCAGCCAAGTGCTCCACCCAGATATAGATGTGTGTATATCTGTATATATATATATGAATTCCTCTGTCCATGCACAGAAATGTTAACTTCAGTATGTTTATTGCATTGGTAAAAAACAGCCACTTGCAAATTCAGAGACAAGGAACACCAGATTGGATCTGTATTTTTTTTTAAATGTTGCTTCCAACCGCAATGTAAGTGTTAGAAAGGAGGGGGAAGCTTTTCTTTTTTGGAAATATATTGGGTTTTATTGCAATAAATGCTTCTGGCTCAAAGACATCCCTAGTTAAACCTGGTAATCTGTGAGTGGAAGGGCATGTGCTGGCAGAAGAGAGCAGAGCTGTGAAAAGGATCTGTCCTTAGGACCTGTCTATCTTTTTGTTCATAATAAAAGCAAGGGAAAAAAAAGAAGCAGTGTTATCAGTACACTTCTGCAAGTGAATTAGCTAGCACAGATTTGATAAAGCTTATAAACCCTCTAGAGCAATCGTGACAGTTTGCTGGCTTGGGCTTTGTCTGCTGCCAGTTACTCCTTGCTAGTGGCACTCTTTATTTATGCTTCAGTACCACGTTATCCTCTGGGCTTCAAACAGAAGGGACCTGTCTGTAAGTGTTTTGGTTGTGGTGTTAAAAAATAAGAGTGCAGCAAAACACATGCAACAGTGCCCAAGCTCCCTTTCAGCCAGTTTCCCTTCCCGTGGTGTGGCTTCCCCGTGCACGCAGCGTGGCTGAGGTGGTGTGTGTCTGCCTTCCACTAGAGAGTGTCACAGAGTTATTTCAATGCATGAGAAAAGCCAAATGGTGCATTATCTGCTTTGTTTTAGGTAAAATGCAAAAGTGGTGTGACCTCAGGAACAGCAGATAGCTGTGACTGCCTATATGCTTTCCATTTTCTAAGCAGTGCTGTTTATTCTTCCATCTGCAGCTGAAAATATACACAGTTCAGGAGGGGGGCGCATTTTCATGCACACCAGGATTTTTTTCTGTCCATTTGACAACATGTACACTTTAATGTTATTGTAAATGTACCATCTGACACTTTTTGCTCTCTTTTGTCCTCAAATTATATTTGTACTTCAAAATGGTACCATAATTCTGGGGTTCATTATCACATGCATATTCCTAGTACAAGGCATTGGCAAGCAGAGTTTAGATTTTGGATCAGTCTATGTAAAATTCTACACATGGGAATCTTGGGAAAAAGTTGCAGTCCATTAGCAAATCCTCATATCTGGACTGAAGATGTAAATGCACAAGTAGAGAAATTGAAAAATGGTGTTAAGTAGTCAGAAAGTCTCCAAAGGGAGATCTGGACAAGAAGCTACAGTAATAGCAGTAGATGGCTGTCATTATTAAAAGAAAAACTCAAAAGTAAGGNGGGCTTGGTTTGTTTATTATTTGGCAGAATTTTCCAGTGTTTTGTCAGCTTCCCACAGGCTGCTGTGCATGGAGCTCCTTGGGAGGATCACCAGAAGGCTTTGAGGAAAGCTTCAGAAATGATGGACCAGACGTGGAGGAGAAACCTTCTGCAAACCTTTCCACCCCAAAGGCATCATTTCAAACAGTCACATGTATGGAGGGAGAAAATTACAGAGATCCATGCAGCTACCTGCATACTGTCCTGGATACTTCAAAAGCTGCAGTTAAAAGTAGAAGCCAAACTTCCTCTGCATTTACAGCAGGTGGTATTAATTTATGTCATTTAGATTAATAGCAGTTGTTGTTTAACAATAGCTGTTGATAAACTAGCATTGGTTTAACAATATGCAAAAAACTGCATCTAAACTTGGTGGGGGGGAAGCAGGGAAAGCAGCCAAGTGCTCCACCCAGATATAGATGTGTGTATATCTGTATATATATATATGAATTCCTCTGTCCATGCACAGAAATGTTAACTTCAGTATGTTTATTGCATTGGTAAAAAACAGCCACTTGCAAATTCAGAGACAAGGAACACCAGATTGGATCTGTATTTTTTTTTAAATGTTGCTTCCAACCGCAATGTAAGTGTTAGAAAGGAGGGGGAAGCTTTTCTTTTTTGGAAATATATTGGGTTTTATTGCAATAAATGCTTCTGGCTCAAAGACATCCCTAGTTAAACCTGGTAATCTGTGAGTGGAAGGGCATGTGCTGGCAGAAGAGAGCAGAGCTGTGAAAAGGATCTGTCCTTAGGACCTGTCTATCTTTTTGTTCATAATAAAAGCAAGGGAAAAAAAAGAAGCAGTGTTATCAGTACACTTCTGCAAGTGAATTAGCTAGCACAGATTTGATAAAGCTTATAAACCCTCTAGAGCAATCGTGACAGTTTGCTGGCTTGGGCTTTGTCTGCTGCCAGTTACTCCTTGCTAGTGGCACTCTTTATTTATGCTTCAGTACCACGTTATCCTCTGGGCTTCAAACAGAAGGGACCTGTCTGTAAGTGTTTTGGTTGTGGTGTTAAAAAATAAGAGTGCAGCAAAACACATGCAACAGTGCCCAAGCTCCCTTTCAGCCAGTTTCCCTTCCCGTGGTGTGGCTTCCCCGTGCACGCAGCGTGGCTGAGGTGGTGTGTGTCTGCCTTCCACTAGAGAGTGTCACAGAGTTATTTCAATGCATGAGAAAAGCCAAATGGTGCATTATCTGCTTTGTTGTAGGTAAAATGCAAAAGTGGTGTGACCTCAGGAACAGCAGATAGCTGTGACTGCCTATATGCTTTCCATTTTCTAACCAGTGCTGTTTATTCTTCCATCTGCAGCTGAAAATATACACAGTTCAGGAGGGGGGCGCATTTTCATGCACACCAGGATTTTTTTCTGTCCATTTGACAACATGTACACTTTAATGTTATTGTAAATGTACCACCTGACACTTTTTGCTCTCTTTTGTCCTCAAATTATATTTGTACTTCAAAATGGTACCATAATTCTGGGGTTCATTATCACATGCATATTCCTAGTACAAGGCATTGGCAAGCAGAGTTTAGATTTTGGATCAGTCTATGTAAAATTCTACACATGGGAATCTTGGGAAAAAGTTGCAGTCCATTAGCAAATCCTCATATCTGGACTGAAGATGTAAATGCACAAGTAGAGAAATTGAAAAATGGTGTTAAGTAGTCAGAAAGTCTCCAAAGGGAGATCTGGACAAGAAGCTACAGTAATAGCAGTAGATGGCTGTCATTATTAAAAGAAAAACTCAAAAGTAAGGACAATAGTAACACTCCAAATGCATAAAGTAATTTCTTCAGCCTCTGAAATTTCACATGGAAATGCAAACTCAGAAAGTATTGTTTTTTCAGGTGAGTCATATCACTGAATAACACCTATTCTTTTCTCCTAAGTGAAGGGTTATCAATAAAGATACTTCATTTAAAATAATAAATTAAAAATTTGAATACTGTGCTGACCACTGTAGTGCTTAAAGTGGGTTTTAATCATCAAGGCCAGTTTAGGTGAACTTTCCTGTCCCTGAATTCCAGCAAACTCTGCAATTTATTTGTTTCTTATATAGAGGGCTGATCCCTCATCTCTTCCAGGCCTGTGGTGCATGGTGAACACCTGTGTTTGATGCAGTTTTCCTTCTGCTTTAGTGAATGTGACGCCTCAGGTGATGCCAGCTGGGACTGTCCTTTGATGCCATCCTGTCCCCACCTCTGGGGACATACAGACACCTCAGCAGGCATACCCTTATTCCCAGGTGAATTCCAGCTTATAGGAAGGATTTTAAAGGTTCTGGAAAAGTCAAAGGCAGAAGAAGCAGGCCCAGCCAGGCTCAAAGCTTCACTTCCTTACCCTAGAGGGGTGAATTGGGCTGAGCACCTCTCAGTGATAGTGGTGGGGCATCACAAAAGGGTCTCAAAGACCTGAGAGCAGAGCAATAAAAAGGGATTTCTCTTGAAAGGAAGACAAAGCAAGGAGTACAGTGTAAGTAATTATGTCAGGTCATACTACAGTGAGGTGAGCAGCAGGCCAGGCTGGTAATGTCAGTGAGAAACTTTAAGGTCCTGAGGGTTGAAGATCCTGAGATCCATCTTGGTAAGGACTGTACTTAAATGTGACAGTCTAGGTCTGGTCTTAAAAACTTCCAGTTTGGTTTAGCTATTTACATACTTCTGGAATTATCTCACCTCTGTGTTTCCATCCTTACCTAAGCAAAGGTGAAATACAAGTAAAATAATAAAATCTATTTGATTTTGCTAAAATGAGCTTGAGCTGCTACTGCATTGGAAACTTGAGTGTGTAGAATTGGTTTAGGGGACTTGTGTTGAAGAAAAGAGGGATTTTCCCATCACTGCCTGATATTCATTGCTAAATGAAGGGAAATGCCCAGCTGTGGATAACTAAAACAACACCTGAAAGAATCTACTTGCCCCCAGCAAGCAAGTTTTAAGTACAGAGGGGTGGATAATAGTAGATAACAAAAAGAATCCCCATGTTGCTGACCTGAGCAGACACTGCTTTTCCAGTGGCAGCAGGAGATGCAACTCCAGAATTTGCTCCTCAAGCCATCCCACCTTCTAGGGTCCCTAGTAATGAAGATGAAGAGAATTGTCAATGTATTTTTTTTTCTCTAAAAAGAAATAAAGAAAATCTATGAATAAGCTTTGAAAAGAAAATAACGATGATTTTTTTAAAATTCTGTTTTCTAGAACACATTGAGGCATCAGTACAGGCACAGTTACAGGAGGAGGGAGAAGGTTTCTGTGGCTCAGCAGGAAGGTGTGAGTAAATCTCTCTTTATCTCAGTTTATTCTTTATAGTTAGAATTGAAACCATCTTTTTTTGATATACATAGAATGTTTAATTAATGTATGACCCTTTTAAGGAATTGATGAAAGCACATGTATTTATTAATAATCAGGTGGCTGGTTTTCACTTTGTCTTCTCACATAAAGTACCTTAAAGGAAAAAAAGGCAAGTAGAAATATTTTTAGGAGCTTTTTGATAAGAATTGATACCTCATTACTGAGCTGCTGTAACTTTGAAGGATAGCTTATACAGCCATACTATGTGCACTTTATTGCATGAGGGATTTCCAACAGTCAACAGAAGTTCCTTCTTGAGGACCTGGAGAGAGTGTGATCTAACTCTTTCAAGTTAATCATGAACCACAGAGCAAGCACTGAGTAAACTGATAGCATAAATTGAAAGGTCACAGCCTGCATTGAGAGAGCCTGTGGTATTTTCCTCTTAAAAGAGACATGACAATTCATTTTGATCTGTGTCACAGAGGTGCAGAGGACTGAAGGGGAGCTTGTGCTCAGCTGGAGCTCAGCAGAAGGGGCTCCCCACAGCTCTGGTGCCCTCAGCACCCCTGTCCCTCCCAGCAGAGAGCAGGGGCAGCCTCAGGCTGTGCCACAGCTCTGTGCTCATCCCTTCTCTTGGCCTGCAATTCATTGACTCTTTGGTGTGCACCACAGTGGGTTTGAGGGGCAGGCACTCTGTGAGGAAAAGGTTGCAGAAATGTGTTTATTCTCCGTTAGATTTCTCACTGGATCACAGGATACCTTTTGCTTTGCACTCAGTGAAACATGTACACATGTGAATTTGTCTGTCACCTCCATAGCTAATAGGGCAGTGAAAAACAGAGCACAGAAATATTAATATACAAAATATATTAGAATTTGATCTACTAGCAGAATATGTAAGTTAGCAGGACCATCTTGACCAGACTGAGTCAGGATGAGATGATCATCAAAAAATAATAGAACTTGCGTTTCAATATGAGAAAACTGTAAACGTTTAAAGCCAGGATGAATGTTTATCTGTTCTTTTTTCCCCCCTTTTCCCTGAAACATCTCTTCATGGCAGGCATTGCATATCCTCCAGCCATTAGAGTTACTAGTTTAAACAGGAATGGATATGTAGGAGCATATTCATGCTGTACACTCCAGGGCAGGTGAACACTAAATTTACCTCCAAGTGCTTTAAATGTCAAATAAGATTAACCATCTGCTAACCCATCTAACAATTCACTAGAAGTCCTGCTCCCTGGCATAACAGACAAGGTAACCCCTTTGCTGCCTGGGAGTTGTCCAGCAGATGGTCAGCAAAAACAAACCAGTGTTGGATGATGGGCCCATTTTACATGCAATAACAATGTTTTCCTGGATGAACAGCAAACATTGCCCAAAGAATCCCACACAGGAGTTACTATGTGGTTTACAGAAATTAATGGCCAGGAACTAATGCACCCACACCTGTATTTAGATGGAGAAAACAGTGATATGTGTGTTTAAAGACCCCAACTGTTGCTTGCTTTTTTGTCAGAAATAAACGTCAGAGCAAACTATGATAACTGAATATTTGCTCCACGATGAAAAAAGGAACAGGAAGAAGGGAGGGATATATCCCTGTTTCCACATATAAAAAGACCACTTTGAGTGTAGCACAGTTCTTCTTGGGTTCAGAAGAAGCCAGGTTCCCTGGTCCTCAGCTTCAGGAGTAGTATTTATAGCAGTATCCAACAAGAGAAGGAAATGAACATTGCAAAAGGATGCAAATGGCTGTAGAAGAACGTGCTGGATTTTGGAGAAGGGACACCCTTTATAAATAAGCTTTGAAACCTTGACAGAAAAGTCAAATTAATTAGATTTTCCTGAGACAAAACAAAGAATATATTTATTCAGAATTGTCTCAGAGCCCTGGGAGAAATTTGAATTATTATATTAAAAAAGCCATCCAGGAATATCTTGCAAAAGACATTTATATATGAAGAAATGGTATTGTTGCCATTGGCCTTGGAAGGGTCTCATCATGCATGACCTTGGGATCTAGTTAACATCCTGGAAGAATAGCTGTTATTAATACCTACTTAAAATATAAGCAGGTGCCAGTACTGTTTTCTTAACAGGGTCTTTCATCTCAACCCTTGCCAATAGGTATATTTTGGAGAAGCATAAAAGCTTGAATTCAGAAAGAAAAAAATATCCAAATATTGACCAGGACAGTTGGATATTTTAAAAATTGCTGGAAGGGGAAGCACATCAAAAAATGGAGCTGCACAAAGGGCAGGGCTGGAGGTGGTTTAGGGCAGGGGAAGGTGAGGAGCCCTGGGCTGGGCAGGTGGTGCTCGAGGGCTCTGTGCCATCAGGGTTATTCAGCCAAATATTCCAACTCAGGGAGAGATTTCCCACCCTGCATCCAAACAAAATGAAGTCAGCTTTGACTCTGCAAAATGTCGATGAATTCTTCAGAGTAAATCAGTCCTGTCAGTCTGATGTGGAACTGTCACCTACTTGTGACATAATATAATATGAAATGATATTGAACAACATGCGTTTGGCACTAAATTGTTAGCGGGTTTTAGCTTTGACAGCAGCAAGTTTATTGCTTTAATCCCAAGGTCTTTTAACCCTCTTTGACATAAATTGAGGTTGGCTTTTGTGAGAAAACTCCACTTCAGTCTCTCTTCCTTTACCTAAAACTGCTTTTAACAATTTATGCTCATACATCAGACACTCATTTTGAGTGACAAAAAGAAAAAAGATCTATTAGAATAGAAGGAAAAAAGGGTCAATTTAGGTTAAGCAGTGTATGTCTCTTTTGGTAGGCATGTCACAGATTTCTTCAGGTGAATGTGAATTTTAAGTTGTAATAATTTATTGCTGTAGCAAAATAAAACAAATCTGTGACAAAAAGAGAGAATAAGTATTGCAGGAGAACGGCTGATAACCTGCACAAGACTATTCAGCCTTTTAAAAATGCAATTTAATTTATTGCTAAGATGGGTCCATTTTGAAACTTTGCTTACAAGATCAAAGGATTTTTCTTTATGCAAACGCTGTAGAGAGACGGAGTACTTTAGTGAGGGTCACGTGCAGAAATACAGATGTATGGAGCAGATACTACGTACACGCAGTTTTGCTGAATAGTATAGCTGGCTGATAGCACATAATTTAATATTTCTCCTTTTTGAGACACCTTGTTTAGTTTGATAAGTAAGTACACGTTGTCATCAGGGCTCTGATAATCCCGTCACAGAAATGCATCATATATGAACTCTAACATCAATAACACAGGACAGTTTTATCACCCTTGTTTTTCTACTCTCAATTACTGTATGATGCTCCTAGTGTTGCTTTGAAATCATTTCTTTATTGCATTTAAGGCTCAGCTGAATCTGCCCTTGAACTGTTTAATAATAGAGAATGAACACATTCTCAGCATATTTGCAAATTATTTTTTTATGTTTTCTTTGTTCCCTCTTAGAGTATATTATTGATCTACCATCAGTTTTACAGAAGAGAAAATATTAGACAAAAGAAAACTTGTGTCTCTCTCCAACTGTGTTTTGAAAGTTTGTAGAAATTGCACTTCTTGTGTCTTCTAAAAATCACATTTTGCTATTTCTCTCATTTCAATTTTTTTTCTTATTTATGCTATTTTACTATTGTTATCTATAACTTCTTCATAGCGATTTTGCTCCTGGCTAATATTTGAGCAAATACACAAACAAGTTGGTGTATAAGCATAAAAAATTATCTGATCTGTGATCTACGGATTTGTTTCTTGTCTCTTTTGCACCCTTCCCCATGGCAATAACCTCATTTTCTGCTTGGCTTTCTGTGTCCCCTCCACTCCAACACCTTCAACTTCCTCTCTCCTCCCCATCTCTTCCACCATAAAATCCTCAGGTGCCTGGAACTGACTGCTATGCACTGCTCCTATTTTCACTTATGTTCTTCTTAGGCTGAAAGCAAAATTAAAGCATAAACTTTACTGGATTTTTATGTTGGGAATGCAACCCCCACATCAGGAAAATATGAAAATAAGGAAATATTTCTAGACCTTCTATGACAATGTTATTTTGCTTCCTAGTTATGCTATATAGAAACTATAATAATCTTTCTCTAGATCATAATCTATCACATTCTGTACCCTAGAGATGTGTTGATTACCGTGTTATATCCCTAATATATCTTTCTATACATTAAAAGCCAAAGTCGTATTAATTTTGAGGGTTATCTCCATTTTTCCATCTTTGGCATCTAACTTCTTTTCCCTTCATCCTTCTCCTTATGTGTCCTTTGGTTTGAAAGCAGGCTATGCCAAGCTGCTGATGCAAATCCTGACTTCTCCAAAAGCCAAGGGCAGCAATTTCGTAATCAGGGGTTGGCCCTGCAGATTGGCTGCACCTGCTGGAGCAGAACAAAATGCCTCCACCAGGTGTTTCCCATTGGTAGGTCCTGCTCCACCACAGTGCTCAGATTCTTGAAGCACTTGGTACTGGCAGCCCTTGCGGTTTCCCTCCTCCTGCTACAGCTGTGAGAATAAATTCCACAACATTTCCAAATCCTGACAGAATGAAACTTGGGGAATTGGGAAAATGGGGTTAGTGTATGAATTGTGATCTTGTCCATGCAATAAAAAGCACTATCAGCGGGCATTCAGCAGCTGAACTACCCTCATGTTGTTTGTATTTTTATGGACACTGTTATAACAATAGTCAAGTATGATTTAAATTTAAAAGGGGTGCTGTAGCATTGTTCAAGTCCACAGCTGCCATAATCTTTTGTGGTAAATCTTTTGGATTTTATCTAGCTTTTAAAAAGGAAGGTAACATGAAGAATTAGTAAGGGAATACACAGAGGCTGCCTTCACAATGACTTGCCAATCCATCCTGTTTATTTGCGTTTGCATATATGCAAACTTTTCTGGGTGTGGTATTTTTGTTGTTTGTGTTCTTCTACACAGCATCCAACAGACATCCCTGAAAAAATGCAAACATCACCTTGGAACCTAATTCCTACAAATATCATGTGTTTACAAGCCTGAGGCTTCTTTTGCTTATGCATTTCAGCAGCAAAATTTCATTCTAATCATGATGATTATGATGATTATTATTACAGATACATTTGCTTTAAAAACTTATTCAAAATAATTAAGGTTATTCTTGTTTTAAACATTAAATGTATTCAAAATCAATATCTTATTTTGATTCTAGATGCTCTTGTGGTGGAAAGCAGGAGATGGAGGCTGTTTTGGCCATAGTCACTAACTCTGTATGAGGCCATGGCTGAGTTGCTTAGCTTTTCTCAATCTTTTTGCTTATCTGTAATTTCCTGCCTCCTATTTGGTTTATTTCATTAATGTTTGTAAACTATTTTTGGATACTTACATGAAAAGTGCTGATTAAGTATTGCTATTTGTTGTTAGGTCTGGAAGTGGACATTTACTGTGACTTTCATAGTGGTAACACATTTAAAGATTTTCAGGTTTTGTAAATAAATAATCCATGTTGATGGATATTTTGGGATAGCTGTGCAATTAAATAATTTAACTCAACAGAAAGAGGGTCTTGGGCCTAAAATGTTTAATAGGAACCTTAGAAGTTTTACTATGCAGCCCAGGACAGTGAAATTGCAAGCATAAAACATACCCCCACTCCTCATTTCTCAGCATTCCTGTCTTAGAAAAAAAGCTCTAAGCAAGAGCAAAAGATTCTTCATTCCTTCAAGGCATTCCCTGAGGGCTTGCCTGCCCTAAATAATTATACAGCCTTAAAACAGTTGTCAGCCCTGGCAGTCGGGGCTGCTCCCTCTCTCGATTCCTGGGAATGCTGCGGGAGCTGCTCCTGCCCTGGAGCCTGGACTGGGAGGGACTGGGAGAGCCTCTGAGCCCTCCTGAAATGGGTGCAAGCTTCAGGCTCCTCGCTGGCAAAAGTTTGAAAATGTAGAGTGAAAGGAATATGGTAGCAGGGGAGAGGTCTGTGTCTGTTGTCCACTCTCTGGACACACAGGGAATGTCACACGAGCCCTTTTTCACCTGGCTTGTACCTTTTCCATCGCTGCTCTGGCTGCAGGAGCAGCTGTCCCTCAGTGCTGGGAGCCCTCCTGTGCAGTGAGGATGGGGAGGGGGCACTGGGACCCCCCTGCTCTGGCTCTGCCCTGCTTTGGAAGGAGCCCCTGCTCCTCTGCTAAGGGTGCTCTGCACTATTGCAATCCTGCAAATTGTACAGGAACTGTTTAAATCTGAGCTAACCAAAGAGCCATTACTCCGTTTACCTTTATTCCCTGGGCATAACTAGGACTGGCTAATTAGGACATATAACTGATAAAGGCTGTCAGGACTGGATGCTGAACTATTCTAATGAAGTGTGTTGGTGGTTTAACTTTCCAGGTTAGAAGAGCTTCAAAAGGGGGAAACATTTCCAACAAAACATTGTTCTTTCCTTTTGGTAATGCTTAGGGCATTGCTGGGTTTTGATTCCTTCTCTCCCAACTCCTCCACCTGAGGAGGATGCAATGATTGCCTTGCTCAGGAAGAGAAAAACCAAAAGGCCAATGAACAAAGAACTGAATTGTTCTGCTGTTTTCCCTTACTGGGCAGCCTTTTTATTCTGTATCTCTGAGGTTTAAGAAGTGAGACTTATGTCTGAAATTAGAGTTAAACCTATCCTTCTCTTTGTATTTCCTTGTCTTCCTTAGCTGCTTGTCTGAGCAGGAAAATAGCTCCACTTCTACTGATAAGAAGGTTATGGAGTGCTGCTCCAATTTTTAGTTTCAGGGAATTATTTACCTAATGTTTATCCTGGAATTTTATTCCATATGTTATTTAGTCTGGAAACTAAGGCTTGTTTTCCTAGGCAAGTTCAAGTAGGTAGACAGCAACATTTTTAAGATTATTAAATGACATTTCTAATGAGAGGATCTTGGGTGGGGAGAGGGAACGTGAGGTGAGGGGCAGTGATTGTTGCTTTTATTCCTAATCCAGGAATCTATTTATTTAAAGAAAACTTCAGATTGAAAAAGTAATTGATCCAATTTGTTAATTCCAAGCTAAAAATAATTTTAAAAAATCCTCCAAGGGCTCTGCTCGCCATTTCTTTGGTTGTACTGTCCTTGATAGACCACATTCCACAAGGCCAATGCTGTTATAGCTTGGAGCTCTCCCCATCAATGTGGGAATTTATTTAGTGAGTGGGTGATTTGGATGCATCTCATTTTTCCCTTTGTTAATAAAATAAAAAGAACAAAGTGCACTTAGGAATGCCCTGTGTTTCATCTAGAGGAACACAGTCATTAGCACAATGTCACAATCAGCAAACAATATCAGAGCTGAAAACCAACAAAAAGGCAGCATGAAAAAAGGTGACAAGAGAGGAGGAGACAGAAGTATTAAAAAGTATTGTAGATAAAGAACTGTTGACTGCTACTCTTGTAAATATTTCAAAATATAGATCCGATGTTTTATGGGTTACTAAAACTACTGTAAATACACCAGCTGAATTCCAAATACATCATTCTCTATCCCCAGCAAAGACAAAACAATGCAGCTTTAATATCCCCTTCGTCATCCTTGCAGACTTGGGTTCAGCTGCAGAGCAAAATGAGTGAAGCTAACAGAGTATTCAAATAGGAAAGAAAAAACAAATCTGAGTCTGTCCCACTGTCCAATTTTCTATGGAGTATAGAGAGTAGTAGAACCCTGGGAGCTCAAACCTCTCTTTATTTGTTCCTCTTTCACCTGTAAAAACTGATCAAGTTTTCCTGAGTGTCTTGGACACTATCTTCCTGTCTTTTTCTACTTGAAAATTCAGAAGAAATTATTTCTAATGTCTGTACTAAACCTATTTTAAAAGTCTTTTCATTTTCATCCATAGAGGATGGGCTCTCAAACACTGATGAGTACCCCTTAGTACCTCCAGTGACTTGTTTGTGAGGTGGTGCACAGACAGAAGAAAAGTTAGGTGTCTCTTCTCTGGAAAGGAAGGACACTGATGCTGGAATTTTATAGACAGGACTGATATTGTACTATAGGTATAGATTGTACTATAGTACTATAG